>BJBW01002192.1:36547-162666 GCA_004320125.1 Scolopax mira | reverse complement strand
TATTAGGAAAAATTACTTTACTGAAAGAGTGGTCAGGCAGTGGAACAGCCTGCCCAGGGAGGTGGTGGAGTCACCGTCCCTGGAGGTATTTAAGAAACGTGTAGACATGGCTCTTCAGGGCATGCTCTAGTGCCCAAGATCATTAGTCTTTGGTGGGGTGTGGGTGTGGGGTTTAGTTGGTGGGTGCTTTTTTTTGGGGGGGGGGGGGTTATGGGTTTGTTAGTTGTTGATTTTTTGTGTGTGGTTTTTTTTCAAGGTTTTTTGTTTGTTTGTTTGTTTTGTTTTCTTTTGTTTTTAAAGTGGTTGGACTCGATGATCTCAAAGGTCCCTTCCAACCACTAAGATTCTGTGATTTTGTGATTCTGTGATTCTGTTGACAGTACAAAAGTTATTAAAAAATTTTCTACCTGGTGCAACCTGGCTCCTTCCCTCTGCCATGAGTGGCAGCTGTAAAGAAGTCTTTGGAGAGGCAGAGCATGCCTTTCTCATTTCCAGAAATAGAACTTGCCTTGGCTGACCCCAGATGAGGACTGCACTGATTTACGTTCCAAACGCTCCATTAGGAACACTTGTTTAGGTTCAGCCAGGGCATAAAAAGATACAGGATTAGTTATGATAAACTGTAGATCCAAGTCACTTCTTTCTACTTCAGCTCTTCCAATAGACATGTCAAGTGCATCTCCTTATCTTCCTGCCTTCTCACCACCAGCTTCTCTATAATCAACACTTGTGCTGAGCAACCAGATCCCATACAGTCACACTGGGTGACACAAAAACCATGGAGTTTTCTGCCTTTGGGACAACATCCCCCTCCCCAGGGAAGCTCAGAGATCTGACGAGAGATACCATGGGCTTTCACTGGATAGTTGCACTGGCAGAGGGGCCAGTTTGCAGTGCTTAGCTTTGGAAATTGGTGGAAATCAAGTCATCTCAGAGAGAGCTGGGCCATCTGCTCCTTTGATGCTAAGCAGTTGTCTTCTCAGACAAGAGCTCCAGGGCACTAAAAGAGTCCTCATTCCTTTCTAAGCTATGTCAACATTTGTGCAAACTCTTTCCCTACATTGTGGGAGATAAAATGTTTCCTGGATTCAACTATAATTCACATCCTTAGATCTAAAATACCAGGGCCATCAGTTTAGGAAGTATTTGAAAATGTCTTTTTCATTGCTCTAGGGATTTACTTCAGGGATGTAAGTTAGGAGTAGTATAAAATCCTACTAGAACCCCAACCCTAAAGTGAGTTAAATGGGTAAATTGTATCAAAATGTAGATATTTCCATACCTGCAAAATTGTGTCCTGCTTTTCAGAATAACACTGGTCTCTTTTAGACATCTCAAATGCAGTGCATTTGTTGCAAGCTTTGGTCTTCCAATTTGAAACCTCATATGGGTTCAAGAAGTGCCTGACTGCTTAGGGTGGAGAATATTTTAGGAAAAGGATCACCCTGGCCATACTGTTTTTTAATCTCTTTCCTAAGCATCCATAAACAACCAGTCCTGGACATAACTTCTGGGTTTGATGGACTTTGTTCTTTTCTGCTGTTATCTTCTTAGGCACGCTTAGCCAAAGTGACTAACCTGACTTATGCTGTATAAACTGTGTCAATGGGATTTTATGCAGCATCAGGCAGACCTAATTTGACTAAATAAAGCACATGCTGGCCCATAGTTACCTATGTAAGCAGCGCCTGAAGCAACAGCTATTCTCAATATAGTAACTAGTGAAGCACCCTGGCCTATCTTTTAATAAAGGTCCAAATTACAAGCAGGAGGAGGCAGGAGAAAATGTGAGACTGTGACATTCTTCATCACGAGGAGTTCTGAATAAACCCGGATGTCTTTAATTAAGTCCCTTCTTCCAACCTACATCCCATCACAAACTGGATTTGAGTTAGCCTCCTTTGACCTCTGCCAATACATGTACTTATGTATTCTGCAGGCAAGAAAAGAAACACATGTTATTTTCTAACCCCAATCTGTTTGTCAATGTCTGTACACCTTGTAAAAACACACTTCCATTATGTATGGCATCCCAGCCTACTCCTGCATGTTGTAGTTATACAGTCTGCCTTCCACACTGCTTTCTCCCCTTCCTTGTTTTCTAATGAGGTGAAAAAATATCAGGAAAGAAGGAATCATCAGGATAGTCCTTTAAAATGGTTTTAAAATGTCTCTTTGTTACTATAACTGGACCTAGGGCAATGTTAGATGTGCTTCAAAAATCTGCTTGAAATTAAAATGCGTATTGCATGTATCATAGGTCATGACCGTGAATGGCTGGCATTCACACGAAAAGGCCAACTCTCTGGGCTCTTGAGTCTCTGAGATAGATAAAAAGTGATGGGTTATATTAGTCACTATAAAGTAAAAGCTCTACTTTCTACCTTTGTGCATTGTTTATACCAGAGTATCTATGCATTAATGTTAAAGGTATTGGATTTGTTGTACAGTTTGCTCTTCTCAGCATCCTCTTTGCTTCCCTGCATGCTGGCTGCCCCTATCTCAAGAGGACTGATTCATGCAATGAATGTGTAGGCAAAGCAAAACAAAGGTAGACTTATTTTTTCTTGGCTGACTGTTGCTTTCTTTTGTTTAGATAGTCTCATTACAAAGACAGGCTGGAATCATCGGTCAAAAAATGTAGTGGCAGCAATATAGAAAAACTAAGCCTTAACGTTACAGGGATATTCTTAAAACCAGGGAGGTTTGCTAAATTTCCCAGTCTCCTACAAGTCATGTGACCATTTTTATAAAGCCTTCATAATCTTTTTTCTTCTCCTCCAAAATAGGCAAAGGCTGTCATCAGCCACAAAGCAAGTGGCTGGTAGTTTGAGACACTGAACCCATATGGAAAACCAGCTAAAAACTTGAGTGAGGTTCATAAACTAGTAAGAGCACATGATCTAGTTCTACATTAATGACTTTTCAAGTGCAGAAACCAATGAAATAGTTAAATATTAAAATATCAATGGCTGGACACTGTGGACATTAGGGGAATCAGTGGAAGGAAAATACCATGGCTGGCTTTCATCATTTTGCCTTTTGTGAGCCAAGGATGACTCCTTTTTTTTTTTTTTTCTGAAATGTTGGCATAATTAATATTCTGCTGATAGACAGAACCTCTCTGCAATCACACCTGAATACTCTACAGAGGTGTGCACTGCACAAAGCAGTTTGTGTTAATGTATTAACAATACTTCTGTGTATACTTCCCTGTGTTATACCTGCTTACTGGCAATGGCATGTTATAATTAGCCTCCCTGGAAATCTTAGTTCCAGGAGCAAAGTCATTAAGTTCAGTTCATCCTTTTTCCAGTGTATGTACACACGTGCGCACACACACACACACACACACAAATAGAGTGTTCAGCTGCCAGAGCTGTGTGTCTGAGTTCATACACACAACACTTGACAACTGTTTTGAAAGCATTTCTAATGAAGGATACAATAAACATTAAGGTCAGGAACAAGATCAACTAGTGTTTCTGAGCCACTCTTTAACTTCTCACCCTATAATTTATCTAGTCATTTTTTAACTGCTCATAGCATATGTCTGTCTTGCTAAGGTTATATGGGATTTCTCATGGATACCAGTGTATAAGCAGCTCTTTGTCCCAGTCAGTGTGAATTTCTGCAGAGCAGCTATGGAATCCCTATGTATCCGGCAAGGATTTGATGCACTGTGGCTAATGGATTTCTCCCTACCAAATTGTTAGCTTTTAAATGTAGCTGCATGTCATGAAAGTCATGCCATGTCCTGTCTTTGAGCTCCATTCCACCCTCAGCCTACTTTCTCAGTCTGTACTTGGGAGAGATCAATCTCCCTGCTGTCTTCTGGCAGATTAGAACTTTGTGATTAATATGTAAATTATTTTTGTTCTTTTTATTTGCTTTATGTGAATTATGTTTAACCTATTGGCATTCTTCATATTTCCAAACATGTCACAGTCATCCATTTCAAAGATGCAGGTATTTGCTGTCAGAATAATCAAATCCATACCACTGTGTAATAAGAGTAAGTGAGAGGAAGGATGTGATTATGCCACTGGGGTGAGCTATCATGGCTTCAAAGTCTAGCAGAAATCTTCTCCTAGATTTGGCAGTGCAATGCAAGATTTGCCTTTGCATTTCCCAAGCAGCCCTTGAGAAGCAGTCCACTCTTGTCATTGCAGCTGTTTTATGGATGGTTCCAGTTGCTGTTATTTATTTTGTAAACTCTTCACTAACAGTCAAGGCAGCCTAGGGAGACAAGACAAGCCTGAATTTCTAGGGAAAAACATAAAGTAGATGCTAGCAATTTGTTTCTCCTCCACTATTCCCCTCACTGCCTCCCCTATCTCTTGTTTTAGCTAATCCTCTCTCTGTCCAAATCATTGGTCAAGAAATGGCAGAAAATGGTCAAGCAAGACAGGCTGTGTCTGTGTGATGAACCCATGTGTGAGCTACCTGCCCAGGAGACACCCAAGAGATAGGAATGACTATTCTCCATCAGACCAAAGGGGTCCCTACCCCAGATGGGGGATTTTCACAGCAGCAGACCCCAACAGAGAGAAATAACCGTGTTCAGTGTAGGTGTACCCATCTGATTTAGTCATTTAGATTCCCTCTGAAGAAAAAATGTCACCCATGTAATGTTTGATTCCCCCACACTAATGAATGGCTGCCTAAAATGTGTCTGTTTCTCCCAATAGAGCATGAAGGGAGGCGGGGTGAGTAGGTCAGCTGTCCACATCTCAGTTATCAGGGTCTGAAGTCAGGCAATATAATTTCCGCTCATACAATGTTTTAAGACAAAACTTTAGGTTTTCTTAGGGCTCAGCCAAGAGGGAGGAAATAAAGGAAGAAAACCCAGATTATTATTTGAGTAAAAACAGTAAATGCCTGCAAAAAAACTGGAATTAATGTCTTTGCTATGACTGTGCTGGTTATTTCACTTACACTCTCTGCAATATCATGCTTTTCTTAAGTATTTAAGGCATAGGTTTTGGAGGCATGGGCTGCATACTGCTATGTTTATGCACTGACAGAGCCAACAGAGGTTCTTTTTTATTGGTTGTCTCTTAGAGCTCATGGAATGTGTCTATTTTATTCCAGCAAGCTATTCTACAGAGAGAGTTGTTATCCAATAAACAAGCATAGCCTGGAAGAAATAAGGTTTTCCAATGATGTTTCTCTGCTGGAGCTATTTTTAGGCATTCTGGTCTATGCATAGAGAATATATAATGGCCTATCTCTAAGACACTTGTCTTCATGAGGAAAGGCAGGAGGGATAATCCAATCCTGGTGTCTGTTTTCTATTAATTGAATTTAAAATAACAAGCTAAAATAATGTGTTTTCTACCAACTCTTTCTGAAGCATCAGTCCACATATACATGACTGTCTAGGTGAAGAAATTCAATAAATATGTGTAAAGAAAACCCACAAGAAAAAAAAGAAAACCGACAGAAAAGTTAAAAAAAAAAAAAGAACAATTGAAAACTTTTTTTTTAATCCAAATTTAATATATTTTTTAAAAACAAGCTTTCATGAGCCAATACATGGGATGGAATATTCCAGACATTTTAGTTTTAGAAGGAGAATTCTCAATTACCACCTCTGCATTACTGGCCCTAGGAAAAGGAAGGATATGGGTGCCACCAATTAAGTAGGAGGTGGTATAGGATTTACATGGAAAATCATGGTTTTAACACTGAGACAAGTCTTCCATGAAAATGATGTGCAAAAACTTTGAATGAAGGATGATAATTCTTGGTTGTTCCTTCTTAGTCTCTTTTTCTCATATACAGGAGAACAGGACAAACCAAAAACCAAAGGTCACTGTGAGAGCCGCTGCAACACTTAAACCCCTGCACTATTGCAACTAGTATAAAAATGTGAAGTTAATAAATTATTTTCATTGTATTAAAAAGAATAATGTGTTTTTTTCAGCTGCCAGCAATTATTTTTTTCCTAGATTAATATTGGAATATGGAAAGCATATTTCACTTTCCCAGTTCTGGCAAAGATCTGGGAAATGAATGATGAAAATCAAAGAGATCAAGTACCACTTGGAAGACATGGTATGTCTGGCTTCCCTGCAGAAGTGCTTTGCAGCAGCCCCCTCTGAGGTGTCTTTGACATGGTGTATAAGATGTAGCAGCTTTGCTCTACTTCCACAAAGCAGGCGTAGGGAAAAATACTTGGCTACCACCTGTTGCAGGCCAACCAATAAAAAGACAGTCAGTCCTTGGAATGTGTTGTGGGAAGACGGTCCTATGGCCGAGGATTTTTATTTTAACTTGCTCCAAGACAGCAACGCCAACTATTTTCTCTGACATCTAGTTTCCTGAATTAACAATCACCAGAGGCTTTTGAAGGAGCATGAGTCAGTGGTTTCACTTAAGGGCACCAGACGTATTCAAAGTAGAAATTAAGGGAAACTGTCTTTTTAATATGCTTTGGGGATAAAAACAAACTATAAGGAAAATTCATGCTCATCCAGCCATCATCTTCAAAATGAAATATAAACAAGAAAAGTCAGCCTTTACACTCTTCAACTTTATTCTAAATCTTTAATATTAGCATGTGCATCACAGTTGTGGATTTGCAGGCGCTCACACACACAAATAAGAAATATATTAAATACGTACTTCATGTATATTTGTGTACAAGTGTGTGTGAAAATTGGGAGTCTCTATAAACTACATTGATCGCTTTTGACACGCTAACTTATAAATAATCCTCACTGAGTCTACCAAGATTCAACCTAAAGCATTCATCACATTTCCTTTGAATTAGCATGACTGCATAAAGAGGCCTGGAAATCTAAATGGGTAAATCATCACTTGCCAGTAAATGACGACTCTTTTGTGATCTATGGCAACTGGATCAAACGAATGTAAGACAAAAGAACCATTAATTCAAAGGGAAATTTTAAAAAAAAAAGCATCATGGAGACTGCAAACTGCTTAATCAGTGTTGCTCCTAAAATCTGCCTGCACTTTTATAAAATATTCCTATTAGCATAGCACATCTGGAATACATCTTCCAGGGCTTTAAGCTAATGCAATCAGAGATAGAAACAGTATTTCATCCAGGTCAAATCTCTTAAATCTGCTTGTCATCTAGAAAAGTATGGATGCCACATAATATTTACGGTCTGTGCCACACTAGTAACAAGAGTTAATTATATCTTATTATTGCTGAGTGGTGAACCTTTTCATTGTGATAAAATATTGAACAAGCTATTAAAAGGGAAATAATGGCTTATAGTAATCTTACCTACTGGAATGCTTTGCAGTGGCTATAAAGCTATCCACCTCCCATCTATCAGTGAGTCTGGTGGTTAGTTATCAATAGCAATAGAGCCACAAAGCTCTTTCTGGGGATGAATAAAAGCCTGCAGAGACCTGATGATCTGCATCAGCCTTTTTACTGTGGTGAGCTGGTAGGTTTTCAGACACAGGGCTCACTGCGGCCAACTCTGCGGTTGCAAAGAGGGAAAGGGGAAAAAGAGGTGTGCAGGAACATGTGCCACACAGACGGATGTTTTTAAGCTCCAGCCAATATTGAGTCAATACTATTTAGGCCTCCAGTTGGCAAGAAACTTAAGCATGTGCTTAGCTTCAAGCGAATGACTAGTGTACTTCAGCCCAACCCATGATGTTATTGGAAAGTCCCATAAGCATTTGAGTATTTCCAGTCATCTTGGCAGAAATTCTTCACATTTTCTATATTTTCTTACATATACTTTCTTTATGTAGTCATCATCTCTAAAACTTAAGCAATTAAGCAGGACTTTTGCAAAACCAAGACCTCTGCAGCTGGATGTCCCACTAATTATTGCTAATTTGTTAACCTAGTGAATTCTTTTTTTGGCACTCAACATGCACTTGAATTTACAATCCTGTTCTACCTTTTAGGAGACTTCTTCCTTGCAGTGATCTTCCTTGCATTGTAATACACTTTCTCTATGTAAACATATATAGTTTCATAATTTTTTTTCTTCAATTATTTAGCAGAAACTTTTTTTATACTTCAAAATTTCAGATGTGAAAGCCTGAGGGAAACTGCCTGTTGAAGATAAGTACATTTTTGAACTCCTTGTTTTTGTAGATGCTGGTATTCTGCTCTGGCAATTGTTCCTGGGCACCAGTATGAGTCACACTTTCAAGTCACTAATGGTTTCCTAAACCAATCTGATACAAATAAATTTCTGATTATTGTTAGCCATAAGTATTTATTTTCCTCATGACTGGATTTGGATGGGGAAAAAATGTCCATTTTGAAGTCTCCACCACAAAAAATGTCCATCTGTCAGAATCACCATTTCTTTCTGTTCTTACGAGCACTCCTGTATGGTACAGTAGTCCTGGTCATGCCTCATTTTGGAAGAAAAAGCCTTTAGTGAAATGCAAGAGTCAAGATAGAGGATGGAAATACTTCTTTGCCAACGCTTTTTTTGCTTCCTTATGGGACTGCGGATGCAGGCTGCTCTGAGAAGGGACAGTGAAGAGGAATATAAAAGCAGAGAGGAAAGCTGGAGACCTGGTGACTAACCAATGCTGGGGAGGCCCCTCACAGTGGCATTAGGGCAGCATGAGCTTCTTGTCTTCCTGCGGTTGGGTGGTGAGCATGTATGTTGCTGGTGCTTGGCTCCATGCATGAAGCTTTCATATTTCTACAGCTTTGCAGTTCCACCTGTCCTTCAGGAAAGATGTGTGTTAGTTGCCTTGGTAGTTTCCTAAATAAACCCTAGGAGTTCAGAAGTAATTCCCTTCCTAGAGCAGCAGAGGCTCTCAGGCTCAGGGAGGGGATTACAGCCCTGACCTCCATGAGCAGCCCAGGAGTGTAAGCCAGGGAAGGAGTGGGCAAGGGCAGATAAGCCATAGTCAGAGGAAATTTAAAAATCACAAACAGGTAATAAACTGGTAAGTTTTTCACTACAATCAAATACCCTTGATTTACACAGAGCACTTTTCTAGGGTTGCTGGGTACTCAGAAACTGTATGCCTTGCAAGTTAAAGAAAACTCTAAATGAAAAAAATATTTTTTAATAATTTGCGCTCTTATGAATGCAAGTCCTGGTCCATGAGAACGCATTTTTGTAATGTTTATTACAAGTGACTAAGCAAAATATGTACAATCTTTTTTGCAAATACCCAATATATTGCCTATTTCATATAAAATTTAATTCCATATTTTTTGCAAAGGGCCTGGAAAAACCTTAGCATTTCTTTTGTTTGTTTCTTACAGCAAAAGAATTTTTCTTTTCTCTCCTTCTTTCTTTTGTAGGCAGAGTCTCACTCCCTAGAGGATGTAAAAGCAAAGATAGCATCATGAATATGTTATAAATTCCACCTCAGGACATGTTCCACTTCTAGAAAAGGAGTTATAATGAGAAGTGTTTCTTCAAATAAAAGTGCATGTGACTTCGTTTTAGAAGTTCTTAGAGTTTTGAACAGCTATATGAACTGGGGAAGTGTTAAGGCACAAAGCATCCTGAATGCCTCTTCTGTGTGGCCTTGTGTGAGGGGGACCTGTAGGTACCTGTGGGTGTGGATGGGGAAACAGTCACCAGAAAACAGCAAGTCCAAGAGAGGAAACATTGGGCTGAGGAGGTTGTGAAAGCCTTGGGCACTGGTGGACCTGTTGAATCTGCGAAAGCTGAGAAACTCGGGACACACAGAGTGACCTGACAGTGTCCAAGGCCACCCCACAATCCAGCTGCACAGCTCAGGCCACCTCCATGAAGGTGGCATATGATACATGCAGGCAAAGACCATATATACACCTGACGTGAGAAGGCAGCCCTGGAGGGGTTGCTCAAACACCCACCCAGAAGCTGTGGCACATCAGCATGATCCCGTGCTCCTGACTAAAATGCTGAGGCTGGTACCTCCTTGCTTGTGCCCCAGCCATGTAGCTCACTCGGGGATGTCATCCATGAGAGGGGGGGTAAAAAGTGAGAGTGCTTGGATACCATTTGTGTTAGCAGTTCCATTAGTAAAAGTTATTCTGCAACTATTCATTGGGATCTGTCTCCCCTGACTCAATCCCCAGGAGGGACAACAAAAGGGCAGGGCATACAGCACCCATATGCGTCCTTGACCATGTCCTGATAAACTTCTCCAACATGGTCCATGTCCCTCCCTTGATACCAGTAAGGAGTCCCGGGGTCACATACAAAATTGTTGGTAGAGTTAAGAACAAAAGCAATTTAGAGGATCCTTAGTTATACAGCTCTTTTTCCTGCTGAAGATAGAGGGGTGGATAGGGAGGAAAACTTAACTTTAAGATGAGCAAAGCCTGTCTTTTAATTTTGGCACCAAATCTATACCCTAAAGAAGTGCTTTCACAAATTTATACCCTACAAGGATTTCAAATTTATTCCCTACAAGGCTTTCACAGACGTAGATCCAATGCTGAACTCAAGAAAAAGTATAGGCCCTTACTGGCACTTTATAGCAATATCCCACCATATGCAAACAAATGACACAGTAGAGTCCCTGCTGCAGGGGACTTACAGCATAAATAGACAAGACAGAGCGATGCTGGCAGGGAAACCATAGCAGGCAGGGAAAGATTGCTCAAGATCACAAACATGTCAGGTCCTTTGCAGGGCAACTGTGCTGACCCCAACTCCCCAGTAAAATGTATATCCCTGTTCCTATAGCCTTATGACAAAAAATAGGATCACCAGGATTTCTTTTTCATTCCTGCCTTATCTTCATCTGACTTTATTTAAAATAAGTGAAAAAAAGGAGGAATTTGATCATTTGAGGAAAATTTTCTTTTAGCGTAGTCCTAGACTACGCTACACCGGAGACCAGAGCCACCACTTGTTATGGACCACAACACAGCATTTCAGGCCTGGAAATGGAAAATGGAAATCCTCAAAAGTATCTGAGTAGGAACTAAGAGTTTTCCAGCTTTGTCTCCCTATCTTGGGTTGGGTCATATAAATTATAATACCTTTTTTTTCAAGGGAGAATAATGGTAGTGAAGAAAAGCATTCCTGCACAGGACTTCTATTTATAATGAATGTGTTTTAATGGGAAAACTGTTTACTGCTTTGAGGTACATTGTCTTGAAAATATGTTGAGAGAGCTTCTGTGATGGCTTTCTTGAAGAGCACAGTTGAAAACATGTATCATTCATGATTCATCATCTGCAATTGAAATTTTATTTATTCTGTCCTTTTAATTTCATTTACTTATATGTATGGGAGCTTAAATCACACTTTTCCTGCTTAGGCAAAACATAATGTGTATGAAAACCTAATCAAAAAGGGGGCAGCAGTCTAAAACTTTTGTGCTGGGTAAAATACAAACAGTCGAAGTTTTAAAACAAAGAGGTGTGGTAGAAACTGTAACACCCATAGAAAACGTGTGGCAGATTTATTTTGGGTAAGAGGTGTTCATGGCTCACTTGGGCTGGATGCTGAGCTGCCTTGGCAAGAGGTTGCTTAAGCAATGCTCAAATAAGAACATGTTCTTAATATCACTATCTTTAAGGATAACCAGAACATAAGAACTTGATAAATGTTCTGCTTATCACTGTCTGAGTCAATTGCCAGAAAAAAAGAGGCTCGAAATATTTAGCTGCTCTGGGGTGTCTGCAGCTCTCATTCTCCAGCAGACTTCATGAGGGCAGTGGTTCTTAAGGAGTGCTCTCCCCATGGGTTTTAATATTTCACCTCTTCACACTTTGTTCTCCTTTCATGAGCACATATGCCCCACTTACAGGCACCTCTGCTCCACCAGAGCCCATTCCTGTAACTCAGCAATCATCTCCCTCTTTGGCCTCAGCAGACTTGGCACTTGAAACCAGAGGAAGAGCACCTTGTCATGTCCCAGCCCCTAGCCAGCTCCAGCTGCTCCTGAACTACTGTGTTGGTTCCCTACTCCAACCCTTCTTAAAAGACTTTGCACTTGAGGTATGGCCGGGACCTGCCCCTTCCTGCCCTCACACAAGTGCCAAAATGTCTGGGCATTGGGTGCAGGGAGGAGAGGGAAGATGGGGAAGAGACAATCAAAGACCAGCTGGCTTCCCCAGGTAGTTGCTACCTGTCTCCAAAAAGAATGAGATCTATTACTCTGAAGGGAGTCAGATCTGAAAAAATGTGGCAGATGTATGTAGTTAAAGGACACTCTTTGCTCTTATATGGAACAGAAGTAATTTTTCCCTGGTATTTATAACAAGGTAAGATGTAGCTGCACCTGGTCATTCCTTGTCTAGCTCCTGCTTTTGCATGGCCTTGTGTTATACTAAAAATGATCCAGACATGATTTCTGAATGTCAGTCTGCTCATTTGAGGAGTTTTAATTTCCCCACCAAGACAAGAAGCTTGAAAACTGATATCCCAGAGGGAAATTGGCTGAAATGCTGTAAACTACAGACTGTGGTAAAAGAAAGCCACCTACAGAGAAATATATCAGCACTGAACATATGTTTAAAATTGACTTTTAAAATAGATGTAACTGGGGATTAACTACTATCACTGTACTGGCAACTCAGAGCCAGTGTCTGCAAAGAGAGCATGGGGATTTTAATCAACTCATTCATTCATGTCAAATCTTTGTGGCTTATGTCAAAAAAAAAAAAAATTTAAACTCTTCCATGTGTCCCTAAATGCCCCTGACAGCTGACTATGATTTGATCAAAACACCTCTTCTTATGAGTGCAACTTCCTCTTCCTTTGAAAATGAACAGTTTTAAAGCATCAGACCTCCTCTAACTTATTTCCATTGCCTTTTTTTATAAGAAAAGCTTAACTGAACTCATTAGCTAAATTAGTTTCTGATTTTGTTCCTGCATGCTGAAATAAATCAATGCATACAATGAAATTAAAATGACAGCATTAAACATTGATATTCTTAAATATTGATGCTCTGGATGAAGAGGATTTATGTTCAGTGCTTTATTACTTATTAAACTCTCCATTGGTGAGCAAAGTATTTATTACAGATGGAACCTACTCAATCAGATGCTCCGGACTTTTGACACTGGGTGAAAAGCACCCGCAGAATCACTGATTAGTCCTTTTGCATGAGCAGAGGGAGATAATTGGATGAGGTTTCATGGCAGAAGAACATTCATTGTAAACAGGGTTTGCAAAGGAACGTAAAGGAGCCTATTGTCAAAGTCTCCCGTGGCAGTCAATGGGTCTCTGACAATTTCAACTCATAGGGAAAGAAAAAAAGAAAGGAAAAAAAAAGAGATTTGAGGAAATGCTGTTTGTGGTCATGTGGATTTAGCCTGCCCAGTCATCAGGACAGCTAATGACCTCCGCTCTTGTAACTGCGGGAGTTTTGCCAGCTCAGCTGTGCATGGCATGAATCACATCAGACACAGGTGAGAGACTGACATAATCCTTATGTCTCACTCCGGCTTGCCCATGCAGAGAGCACCAATCCAGTCACACCATAGGCTAAAACAATCCTGTAGAAAAGGACTCCTATTCAGCGGTGCAATATATTTTAGGGAAGTCAATCCCATGAATGACTTTCTGTTGTAGCAAGGAAACCACCGCAGTTTGCTCACTGTAGGCATGCAGGAGGTAGGTACCTCTGAACATATAGATACTTCAAAATGTATATATATGGTTTTACTACCCTTATCCAGATGTAAGTGGAAAACTCAGTGTGATTCTATTACTTCTAATACTAAATATTGCCTCCAAAAATGTTTGACCAAGAAAAATGTGTGACCAAGTGAGACATACACAGACATGCCAAGCTTTGAGATACAGCACTTAGCACTAAGGCGATCAAATTGCCAGGACATCAGTCTGCACAGGCAGAATAACATCTTAATCCCTGTAATTAGTGTCTTTTACTGCAAAAAGTACAATATTTGGTGCCTAATGCATTCCTCTGCTTTTATTATGCTTGCCAACATTGATAATGACTCACAGTAAAACAAAGGTAACATTTGACATCCTTCACGAACTCCTACTCATCAATTAGAGACCATAAAGCTTCAACATTTCCATGTAGAAATCATCGAGTTTGAATGCCGGCTTGCGTGGCTAATGCACATCCTTCAGCGCATAATTGGCTCAGTGCTAATAAATTAGAAGAGCTCGGGTATGGCCAATCAAGCTTGGGCAGTGGCTTATTCTAGAAAGCTGCTATTTTTGGAACAGCTGAACCATATGAAGACTTAACAGGTTACTTCCAAAATGAGTCTCATTACCACAATTCCCAAATGCCCATGGGTGGGGCTTGTGCAGGAGGATAGTGAGAAGACCAAATCTAAGACAGTCATGTTGGAACAGGACCAGGGGAGGGCCATGAAGATGATCAGAGGGTTAGAGCATCTCTCCTATAAAGACAGACTGAGAGAGTTGTGGTGGAGCTGCTACACTGTGCTGTGCCTCAGTGTAGGATGAATTGGCTGCACGCTGTCAGGAGGGCGTATACATGCCTCTGAGCAGGGATGATGGAGGCTGGTTAAACCATGCTGGCTGCTCTTCCAAAGGAGATCTGAGCACAGCAAGCCAGGCAGAGCACAGGTGAGACACGTTTTCTTCACCTCCTCTACAAGGAGGACAGGGTGAGAAATCTGGGCTCAGGAAGAAAAGAAGTACCTTAAAATTGCAATGTATGAGCTAAGAGAAGAAGTGGGACAGAAGCAGAAAGCACATTTTTGTAGCTGGGTGAAGAGTCTGGTTTAACTGCTGAATGACCGAGTTCAGGACACCAGCAGCCCATGAGACATGGAGATTGTCTGCCTCTAAAAGGAAACCCCATGGGTGCCTGCTGCTGCACAGGTGTCCAGCAATGGACTGGATATGATTGAGAGGACTGACAGAGGATCTTGGAGCCGATCTGGCCCTTGGTGGTTTCTTCTGGTGTCCAAGGGCTGAGAGAACTGCCTTGCTTTGCCTGGCATGTACTGAACCAGATACTGTGCGTTCACATGATGTTTGTTGTTCTGCGGCAGCTGGAAGCAGGGCAGAGGAGAGTTTTTCTACACCTGTGGCATGGATGTACGCAAGAACATTTCTCACGGTCCTCAGCGGCAGCCCAGGAGGTGCTGTGCCCATGGTGGCACAAGCTGTGCTGGCAGAGGGGTTGGGGCTAGAGGTGAGCATCCATCTGTGTGAGGTGTCAGATAAGGAGTGTGCCCTCCCAGCTCTCCTGTTTGCTGGCTGCGTCTGAGATGAAATGCAAGTTTATGCAGGAAACCATTGCAAAAATGCAGCTGTGTCCCTTGCCAGACATTTGGGTTTTGTCTTTACCCCACCTGTAAGTTTCTTTGCACAGCCCAGCAACATGTCTTGCTCATGGCCCCTGACAGCCAGCACCACAGTAAAGCCTTAAAAAAATTAGCTCCATTTCTGTGCCTGTCCTCTGAGAGTTTTTTGTGCCTCCTGCCTTTTCCTGGAGGCTGAACGGAGGGGGGCCTTGGCACAGCGCTGCTGGCAGGGCACGGATCTCCTGTGGAATCATGCTCTTCCTCTGCACGCCTGTGGAAAGGTGTGTTGATCCCTCAGCTGCGTGTGAGCCAGAACGTGGCTGTTTTCCAGGACACCACCTAAGAGCTGACATCTGGTTAGCAGGGCAGTGGCACAGCGGATGCCACCCAGGCAAACAGAGCTTGAGCCGGCGGTGAAGGCATGGAAAAGGAGCCACCACAGCCACCACAGCCTTCAGGCCTCAGGGATGTGTCTGCCAAGGTGAAACAGCTCTCTATCCTCACGGGAGTGAAATCTCAGTGGTTGCCTCTACAGCAGGAATTGCACAGAGCAGCGTGGCTCTTGTCGTGTCAGTGCAGCCAGGTGACACCAGTGTAATCCCCCCTGGGGATGGGGTGTCCCAATCCCTGCCCCCAGTCTCCGGCTCGGCCACCCTGAGAGCAAAGTCTCCATACCAGCATCATCTTCCTGCCCTCTCCTCCCTCACCCCTTGCTGTACACCAGCCCCTCTGCAGGGCAGCTTGAGCATGGCCCCAGGACACGCCAGCAGCTTTATTGTGCCAGAGGTGTTTGTGTAATGACAGGCAGGAACACAGCTCACCAGCTACGTACTCGTGTCTCTGCTCCCTCCGGCTGCTGCAGTTTCTCCTGAAAATGAGAGTTTTAGGCCTGGCAAAGCAGTGAGTCTGCCACACATCATCAGGTCCGGCAAAGGAGCAGGCATGGTAAAACCCCTTGCTGCTGTTTGACCAAAATGCTTCAGTCGTGTCTTCTGAATAGGCTTCCTCCATGACACACTGCTGCACAAGATACTCTTCACTTGAAGGATCAACAGGTAGTTCCTGAGTGAGAGGGAAGGCTGCACAACCTTATAATGCCCCTTGCTCAAAATGATGGAAGCTGCTGTCACCTAAACCACTCCTTGTTCCATCAGATTTCTCTCTCTGTGCTGCCCGCCAGCTCCAGAGGCATTTCAATAAAACCTGAACCTCTGGCCATGTTTGCCAAGGAAAGCAGGGTGTGCAGCCATGAGTAATGGAGCTGCTTGGATTCCCCAGGATAACATTTCATTTATGGTCTTTATCCTGCTGCCTGTTTTCCTTCAATTGAATGAAGGAGTCACTGATTTCCTTGGGAGTGCAGAAAGAAAATCTTCCAGCCTGTCTTTTGTGTTAGATGTAGAAGAGTTTTGGCTTTTCTCTTGTCAAAGACTACTGTGGAGCACCATCCTGGATTTCCATCTTCCCTTGTCTTTTCTGGGTAAAGTCTAGCCCTTCACTTTTCACCTCAAGTTTCATCACTGCTCTTCCCAGCTTTTCAGCTTCTCCCCAGGCAGCTGCCAGCTGCCTCTTCTGCTGTCGTTGTTCTTCTTTACTCGTCCAAAAATCCATAATGACTAGATACATTTCTAAAAAGATATTCAAAAAGCTAGTCTTAATAGTACGTTTTCATTTCACATATGCTTCACTCAGCAGTGTAGAAATCTGAAGTTTTACAGAACAGCTACAAGTACTTGGTGCTATACAGATATTTTTGAGTCAACCCATAAAAGTCACCTGGTCTCAAGTTTCACTATAAAATTTATTAACTTAGGGTGAAACTCTGTTCAGTTGTGAGTTAGAAGTTTGGGTTATGGGGTATTTTTTTGCTTAGAGAGACCTGACAAAGTTCAGCAGTTTCACATGGCTTTGACATGACATCAGGCAAACCTTTAAAGCAAATAGGTTCACAGCAGCTGCAGTATGAGGATTTTGAGGTGTAAAAAAGGCTGTACAATCTGCCAAGTAGATTTCTGCAGTGCACAGTGTGCAAACTGAAACAAGAAAAGTCTCTTCTGCACCTGCGAGCTGGTGGGTATAGTGCTTTGCTGGCTGCTTGGCCTCGCTGCTGCCAGCTGAGGGGCAGAAGAGATTGGTGATAACTCTGGTCTGGTCTGTCACAGCAGTGGTGTGCTGGCAGAAGAGAAGATGTCAGCAAACTTCACACCCATGGGCTACACCAGTGATCTGCTGCTCTAACACCTCAAGTGGCACCCTAGGGGCCAAATACCCCAGATTACCTCTCTGTATCTCATTTTCCCAGTGTACTTGCAGCACCTTGCTGGTGCTGGGGGTGCTGTGTGAGGAGGACAGGGCACCATGGACCAAGGTGCTGGTCCACACCTTGCACCTGTTAGGCTTCCCACAGGCTGCGCAACACAGATCTCCACTCTGGGTGCAGTTAAGATGCAGCTGAGATACTCAGCATTTCATGCTTTGAGACTTATTTTAGCTGTAGGTGAGGCCTCATCCTGGCTCCTATCTTTTTTGTGCTTGGGAAGACTTCAGGTGGAAAGAGAAGCTGTGAGAACTTCCAGGATGAGAAATGGCACTACAATTTCTTGAGTAAGGTGAAAAATAGGATTGAAAGTCTGGTAGATCTGGGCTGACCACTCTTTTCTTTTCTTGTCACCTTTATCGTCCCTGATGATGAGCCCTAACATCTTGCAGCAAACTGCAGGGTTGTCGCCTACTTTGATTGCTCACAGTGCGTGACACAACTGGCCTGCCCCTGATTGTGCTTTATAGTTGCTACTTTAGCACATGTCCATAAAGGAAGAAAAAAATGCTGAGCATATTTGGACAGTGGCTGGGGATGTAATGTGAAATGCTGGTTTCCCTTTACATAAGATAACGTAATATAATATAAAACAATATAAAATAATGTAACAACAAAATACGAGATAAAAAACTGTAGCATGCCAAGCATAAATATGTACCTATATTGTATAATATCCTCTCGTTGCACTGGGAACAGAGTCACAGGGAAGAGAGGTGGTTTTGCTCTGAATACTAGCTCAGTGCTGGGTACCTGCACTTTTTTCCCACTGCCACCATCAGGTCTCTTAAAACCACTGTGCTGTGCAGTGAGAAGTTATCTGTGGCACTACAGTTCCCTCCCCAGGGCATAGGGGAAAGAGCTTTTATTTGTGAGTGGTTTGCTGTCCTCTTTCCCCTTGGATTGCTACTGCTCAGATTCAGCAAGACTTAATTTGTGTTTCTAAGGCTTTCTGGACAAGGTGGGAAAGTTACTTTGTGTGAGTGTATGTGGGAGGATGAGCTGTGTTTAATTTAGCTGCATAACTTTGCCCCTGTCATTTATTTCACTTGTTTATCAGAATATATTGGAAGCAAAATAAGCAATAAGAATAAATAAAGCTAAATTAATTGAACATGTCAACTAGAAGCATCTTAAAGCACCTCAGGTAGCACACTATGCTAAAAAGTCTTCCCTTGTTGACCCTACTTCAGTGTAGCTCCAGCTGTATTCCATGATCCCAGCAGCACCATCACTTGCCTTTCAGCTGCTGCTGGTTCTCCTCTTCCTCACCAACAGCCTGTCAAGCAAAGCAAAGGGATACTGAAATCCTGAGCTCCCATGAGACATCAGCAGTGGCTTCTGCCTACCCTTCAAGTACATATCAAGACCAGAAGGACACCATGGTCACTCATGTTTGTGCTTAAGGAAAGAAACTTTAACCTGGAAATCTACCAGGGAGGGACTGCTACCAAAGCAGTGAAGGACAAGTGAGGAGAAACACATCACAGAGGAGAGGAAGAGAATGGAAATGTAAAGGAGAAATAACCAGATGAACAAAAAAGAAGACCAAAAGAGAACAAAAAATTGTCACAAGGAAAATTACCATCTTTATTTCATCTGCACTCACTCCAGTCCAGTTCTCAGAAGGTCATCTCTTGCATTGAAGTGGCTATAAGTCACAACAGTAGAAAAAAAGCAATATTAGCTTCTCTTCTTTGTGAGGGGAGGTGTGAGACATCAGTGCTGCAGCTGGGATGACTCCCAATCCAGTGGCCAGTCCAAGCCAAGATGTGTCTGTGGGTGGAGAGGGCAAAAGGGCTGACACTTTTTCTATGCGTGAAATCTGAATAAATACACTCTCTCTCCTTTTTTTCATTTTGGGAGATTTCAAGGTCCTCTGATGTAGTGCCTCTGCTATGCAGTATCAGGAAGATGTTTATCTGTTATGGTTTCGGGACGTGTAAAAGATACGTTCAGCTCCCAGTTTCAAGCCTGAGCAGGACTGGAAGTGGTAGGTGGCCCTGAAACTCTCACTGTGGGGCAGAGAAGTCTGGGCTTCACCTTTGTTCATCACTAAACAGCAGCCTGAGAGGAAGCAGGGCTGGGCTGGATTCCTCAAAGGTGAGTGACTTTCATGTTTTACATAATATGCATTTTCAAAAAAATGCCCTTGGGGTTGGACCGATGCCACCTTCCATGAAAAATCCCTGGAAAACTTGTTGTGGCTCAGCAGGGGAAGACCATATTGGATATTGTCAGCATGTTAAAATCCTCCCGATATGGAGGCAAGAGGGAGAAAAATTTTGGCAAAGCTGTTGCTTAATTCAACTAAGGAACTTGATAAACAAGGCTCTGAATAATTGCACCTCTGAAAAGGGATTTTAGAAGAAAATATGAGAAGTTTAATCAAAAGAGAAATGAAGTTTATTTGCATGAAAAGAAAAACATTCAGCTTTACTGAGACAAAGGTCTGGGCTGTGTGGCACATTGTTTGAAGCCCTGTCAAAAGAGATTAATTGTTTCATATAGTAATCATAACTAGCGTCCTAATGGATTAAAAATGCCTCTTTCACCACCACAATGAAAATTTTTTTTTTGGATCAAGCTGACTTGCCCTGGAATAACTCAGCCCAGGGCCCTCACGTTGCTCTGTCAGACATGCAGCACACCCTGCAAGGGGAAAAGCCTGCCCCTGCCTCCTACCTCCAAGAATGATTAAACAAAAATAACACTGTTTTTTAAGGGAGAGGACTGAATGAAAGCAGCTCTTTGAAATATCTGCCAACTCAGGCACCAGGTCTCCAGACAAATTACTGTAAATGAGTGAGTGTGACTAGGCAGTGTGATAGCTGGGGCAATTTCCATGAGTGATGCTCATCAGGAATATAATGTCATTGAAAGTAAAGTTGGCAGGGCACTGACATACCTGTAAACCAAGGTTAAGGAGATTCAACCCATCCTCTGCATAAGTCCTGCCTTCCTTCCCCTTGGAGTCAGAATTTTTTTTTCCAATGGATATCTCCGATGCCATGTTAATATTGTAGATTTAGCAAAATAAAAAAATAAATGTAAACTTGAAATTGAAATTAGAGCTGGGCATAAACTAATAATAAGCTAGTAACTCACTGTCATCTCCAGATATTAGTAATCGTACTGCATTGCACTTCCTATCATACAGCATTGGATGGTCTGTAGGAGCCATCATGGAACAAAATCCTTTCCTTTTTTTTCCCAGTGAATGAGGTTACTATAGGACCTGCAGAGTTGCCAGTGAAAATCCATCCTTTGTCTACACAAGACAGCTGGTAAGACCTTGAGTTCCTGGTTGTGCAGAAGCACAGGCAACAATAGCTGTGCCACAGCCAAATGGCCTGCGGGCACCTGTACATGGTTCTTTAAGTTATTTGAAATCAATTGGTTTAGTGTGCAGAAAGGCTCACACTAGGCAACAAGATGAGCTTGGGTGCTGGCACAGGTCAATCAGGCTCCTTGGCTTGGAGCTGCTGCTGGATGGCACAGGACCACACTTCATGTGGGGCCCAGACACTCAGCTATTTTGCCTCCCGTGCTGCAAAGTTGCACTGATCCCTCTGAGGGAGGCAGAGGAAAGGTGTTCTTTGCACAAATAAAATGGATAATCATGTATTTGTGAATTGCATTCTGTTGTATTTGTATTTCTGCCTCCATCTCTCCCTCATGCTCTGTTTGGTATGATTCTGATGTAGTTTACTGTCCTCTCATGCCAGCTTTCCAAACACATCCATTCAGTTTTATAACTCTGCAGAGGGATATCTCGTATATCTGCTTGCCAGGATAGAGCAGCAGCTTATAATAGGTTTACTTTTCTGCAAGCTACATTCTTCAGTGGCTGGCCAGAGGGTTTTACATCAGTTGCACACAGACTTTTGGAAGGGACCTGGCAGCAATTGTGCTGGAGAGCACCTGGGAAAACAGAGTTCATCTCAGGAGAGAAATCACACACATCAGCTTCATCATCCCCAGGCCAATCATCTGACTAGGAATCTGCTTCATTTTTCATCTGTTCACATCCACAACAATTTTGTTTTCGATCTTAAAAGTACCTTTTATGTTTCTCCCTCTAAGAAGAAAATGGCTATATAATATATAAAACATTGAGAGGTAGCACAAGGAAATGCTTGTCTTGTCATTCCCTCTGTCTGGTTAGGCTTTGTCTCATGTTAAACATGGGTAGGAACCATGTTTAACCCCCTTAGAGGTTAAAGTCTGGTTTCAAGTCAGTGGAGAGGCTGATGTGCTCTGGTACAGGTTTTAAAAGTCTAGCTTTGTCTTTTGAACGGGTTTATGTTATGGATATGATATATATATTTGATATATATAGGAAAAGAATTAATGGTTATAAGTTTCATAATGTTTAAAATGTGCTTCTGGTACAATGATGCCCCAAGCTTAGAGCTGACAGACTGCATACACAGATGAGCTCCATGGATTAATATTGCCCACTGTTCTGGGGGCACGTGAGGAACTGTTTTTCTGGTTATATACTTGGCATGCGTAACTCTTTAGGACAGAAAATGGGTTTAAAGCTGCACAGTTTAGCTTTGCAAATGCAGATCGGGTCATTTGTATGTTTGGCTGTTCGATTAATGCATACAACAATATCAAAAATCCAGCATAGGCCTGTTTGAAATTTGTCCCTGTCAGTCAACGGGATGTTTCTAATCAAGCTTGACTGTGGAGCTACTTCCATACTCAAAAGGGATTACACTATCACAAATCACTGGGTACCATTTCCGAATGGTGTAATTGCTGAGCAGCAGCTGGAGGAAATGCTGCCTTGCTTCCTAATTTATAAAGATCGAAAAGTCATCTGTTTAAATGAGAATTATCTCTTTATCGTCTGGAAAAACAAAGTATTATATGGCAATCCAAATATTTCAGAGCAGTGTCGATATGAAGCAAGACAGAAAATGTTAGACAGATGTGAAGCCTTTCGTGCTGTTTTCCTCTTTGTACCGATTTTTCTGCGGGTCCTAGAACAAGACTGGTCCCTGTAGTTTGCCATCTATAAAAATGCCTATGATGTTATCATTTTGCCTCCTTCTGAGGTCTGTCGGAAGGGTTTATCCTTTAGTGTTTGCAAAATATCTTGTGTTCCATCAATGCAAAATATGCATTATTCATCCTTTTAAAAAAATTGAGTTCTGACTTAAGGAGCAAAATATTATCTTGCAAGCAAAATGCATCTAAAATGAACAAACTAATATTTATGCTTTTCACAGCACCAAAAACTTGAGGGACTCTGTTCTGTCCAGATTTTGCTGGGTTTTCTTTTTATTTAAGGTCCATTTAATTCAGATTTCCCAGAAATCAGTCTACAATCAACTCTGGATGGGCTTGCTACACTGAATATAGATCCACCGGTGTGGGTATGTGCCCAATCAATTTGGTATTTGATTTATCTGCAAGCATGTTAGCCCAGATTAATACATTCAGCTGACTGAAACCAGCTCTTTGAAGGGCCAGCCGAGGTATCTCTGCACAATAATTCCCACCGTGCTCTGCAAACTTGCATGGAGTCAGCTCTGGTCTGGGAGGACTTATTCATTGTCACTTGGCTTTGGCTCCGTGTGCTCCAAGCTACTCACTGCTCTCTCTGGTGCATCAGCCTCAGGGAGGATTATCAGCCCAGGTACAGCTCAGTGCAGCGGGAATATCGGATGTGGTTTTGCACCTAAAAAAACAAGTCAGCCCAGAGCTTGCTCTGCCGGGGCTGTAATACAGAGGCACTCCAGCACTGCTGCTGCAAACAGCCTGTATCTGCCAAGTTTATTGGATCCCTGCCACATGTGCTGGACTGGGGGTCCCTTAGGGCTGCATTCACTGGGTGTCCCCCACTGTGCTGTAGAGCCAGGACGTGTCATCCCAGGACACTGGCTTGTGGAGGAGAGCTGACAACATTGTCCTAAATTGCAGAGGATCAAATTCTCCGCTGCTGTAAACTGAGACAGTGTCTTTGATGCCAGCACAAACTACAGTGGTTTGCACCAGACAGGGTGCAAACCAGGCACAGTGCCTAGATATCACAAAAACCTTCACTAAATTTTCACTGGTCCTGGAAAGAAAACAAGGGTAAGAAAGAAACAAGCTGGTTATTCATTTTCTCATCTATAATGGGTCACTATGCTGGAGAAGATGGCAAAGCTGCCACAGGCAGCTCTGAAATAAATTATAGATTACTGACTGGGAAGTTCATCATGCTACAAGTGTCACTAAACTTGGCAGCATTACAGGCTTATCTTTTCACACCCAGTTGTTTTTTAATGGCCTCACAGGAAGGCTATACTGGCCCAGTGCTCACCCTCCCAGCCTTCATTAGATATTCAGGTGCTCTTCTTGGCAGGGGACCAGGACAGGGGAATAGATGACTCCTTTCTCTCCTGGAGATGATGTCCTCCCAGCACCAAATCCTATTTTTTGTCTAAAAGGCAACCCACTCCTTCCTCCTAAGAATACTTTTAACTATAATTTCAGTCAGGATTGTAAACTTGTAGGCAGTTTCACACGGGTAGATTTGGACTCCTGTGCAGTCCTTCAGTGGATCAGGAGATGGGTACACCAAGTTGATTTATCCAGGGGAGTCAGGGAAGCACCTGTCCTAATCTCTTGAATTATTATGTAGAGAATGTGGTCCGTTAGTTTTCATCCACTGGACTGTCCTGGGTACCCTTCAGACTTTCCTGGGGGATATTTGGAAGGGAAGTTGCACAGAAAGAAGAAACTCAGTCAAATTACGAAGCATGAAGACAAGGAATGACAAGAAACATCAAGTCTCAAAATTAAGCTTGCAAGGGAAATAAAAGCTAAGAACAAAACCATCTGTAAGCTGTGTGGTGGCTAGGGGACAGTTCAAAGAAGTTTGGGTTCGTCACCCAAAAGCAGCTAGTCTGCAGCAGAAAGCAGCAAGAATGAAGCAGACAATTAAAATATCCAGCAGTCTTCACTGTTTTTTACCTGAGGATTAACAAAATCAGAGAAACATCAGAGAAAAAAGGAAGCACTCAGGTCTAAAAAGAAAAGAGTGGGCCTAGCTAAAGTAGCCATTTTGAGGTTGTTTCATCCTGAGGATATTCACCTCCGAACACTCAGAGTGTTGGAGGAGGCTGCATTTCCACAACACCTTGGTCCAGCTTTGAAGCTGGCAAAATCTCTTAGGGACTCATTGCTGCCCCTGTGTGCCACAGGGCAGCCTTCCCTTAGCTGTGATCTACAAACTGGACTGCTGATATACCTTGGTATACCTTGGGCTGAGATAATCCTTCAAAGATAAAGGAGGAGAGGTTTATTTTCTATCTAGCAAAATTACAGTACAACAATTGTTCTTACAAAGATGGGGATTGGGGGTAAGTGGTGGTTTCAGAGCAGTGACAAAGAGATAGGATGGAGAGAGAGAGGGAGGCATGAGGTGTGGCGGGGGTGGGAGGCAGGAATTTCTCACACCGTCTTCTGCCAAACCGGACACAGTAAGGTGCAAGGCAGTTTCAGAGGAATTAACTTTTATCATTGACAAGTTGAAGTGGACAAAATAGATTGTGGAAACTGGACAGTTGCAAACTTATTCTTTACACTTAAAAAAGGGAAATAAAAGCTGAGTGAGCTATAGATCTACCAGCCTAAATTTAATTTCTGAAGCAAACTGAGAAATAGACTATCTGCAAGCACCAAGAAGCCACAACCAACATCCATTTCTCAAGAGTGACCTTATTTGCTTTCCAGTCAGCACCAAAAGCCTGATGAAAAAGAGAAAAACAAAAGATGTTGGATGAGTGTAGTAGAGCTTTTAACTCCATATTTCCCCAAACATATTAAAGAGCAGGTTATAGTAATATGTACTTGAAGCAACTGGAAGGTTCCTGCCCAAATTACTGAAAACCCACTCTTGAGAAATAATTATGAGAGGTTTAGTGTCAAGCCAGAAAAGAATATCAAATGAAGGTCCCAATGTTTGTCAAAGGTCCAGGGCATATCAGTATTTTCTATAGTGCTTGAGATGCTGTAAAATGGAGAAGGTGTGCTAACAGGTAGCTGGTATGGAGCCAGGAGGAGCTGTGAGCATTTTGAAAGCAAGCCTTGGACTTCAATATAAGCATAACAAATGGGAGATATTGTCTGGAAAAGTAGGAAGCAATTCTATAAGAGGTGCAGAGTCAGATGAGCATGTGTCAGCAGTACTTTACCCAGAGGCCAGCTGACTTAGGCCTGCAAGGATGGCCAGGTGACTAACCAGGATCTCACACAGCTTTTTCTTTTCAATAAGAAGGTATTTTAAGATGGGGAAAAAATAAGGGAATGGAAAAACAGCATACAAAGTTCAGTGCTTGCCTGAGCTGTGTCTGGTCCTAGTAGCTGCAATCAATCTCTTACACCTAGTAATATTACCTAAATAGAGTAAATTTTAAAAGACACAGTGATGGGAATCCTGCACCACTTGAAAGTCATTTGATTTTTGGCATATAAAATTTGGCCCAAAGCACTTAGCATGGATTAGCTTCAACTACAATAGCTAGCAGGAAATCCAAGTACAGAGAAAGAAAAAACAATACAATATTTTTGAGATTAATATTTTGCTCAGTATTTTTGAGAAAATATAAAAGAATTAAGAAATGATCAAAGTAATTATGTACAGTGCAGTTCTCAGTCATGACCATGACTTTCCTGCACCAAAGTCACTCCTTAAAATAGATTGGATAACTATAGTCAAAATAAAAAATATTGATCAAGTTTGCATTTCTTCCGCCCCTACAATATATTAAGGACTATTTTCATGATTATACATGGTGGAAGCACACAGATGTGCACAGCTGAGCTCGGAAGGAGGAGAAGGAGGAAGAGGGTATGCCAGGTACTGTACAGCCCCTTCCCAGGGATGGTCCCGTCCCCAACATATTAATAGTCGATGCAGAAGATAGAGACAAGCTGACAGGTATGAAAATGAGCCTGCCTGAGGGCAAGGCTTGAAACATTACCCAGGTGTCCTGAACCTTTGTCTAATGCTTCACTCATTGATTAATTGCTTTGGACTAAAGACTGACATTTAATTCAGGAACTGAATTGGTTTGTTGGAAGACATCTTTAAGATCAAGTCCAGGCGTTAACACTGCCAAGTTACTACCAAACCATGACCCTCAGCACCATATCTACAAATCTTTTAAATACCTCCAAGGATGGTGACTCCACCACTTCCCTGGGCAACCTATTTCAATGTTTGATAACGCTTTCCATGAAGAAATATTTCCTAATATCCAATCTGAACTTCCCCTGGTGTAACTTGAGGCTATTTCATCTCATTCTATCACCTGCTACTTGGGAGAAGAGACTGACCCCCACCTCACTACAACCTTCTTTCAGGTAGTTGAAGAGAATGATAAGGTTCCCCCTCAGCCTCCTTTTCTCCAGCTCCCTCAATTACTCCTCATAAGACTTGTGCTCTAGACCCTTCACCAGAAGTGCCCTTTTCTGGACACACTCCAGCACCTCAATATCTTTCTTGTAGTGAAGGGTCCAAAATTGAACACACTATTTGAGGTGGGGCCTCACCAAGTACAGGGGGACAACCACTTCCTTAGGCCTGCTGGCCACACTATTCCAGCTTGGCCACCTGGACACACTGCTGGCTCATATTGAGCTGGCTGTTGACCAGGTCCTTTCCACCAGGTAGCTTTCCAGCCACAGTTCCCCAAGTTTGCATCGAGTCTCTGCATCACTGAAATCTCTGCTAACTGGTGCTATAGGTGGCAATGATCAGAGGAAGACCCATAAAAGGATTACATGGGAACGATGCTCATCCACTCACAAAATAAGGGTGTGTGGCTCATATCCTGTTGTCCCAGGCTTACTGGTGCAGCAGCTCACTGGTGCTGTGCATAGGGTCAGCACAGGGCCTGTGGGGCTCCAGAGCACCGAGTCCTTCACGGGCACTGAACTCACTTGCAGATGGTTTCTCTTACCCTGCATTTTCCTAGCTTAATTCTAGCTTGTAGAATTAAACGCCATGTAACAAATTACATTGTCAAAGCAGACTGAGAAGAAATGAATCTTTCCAGCCTCATTCAGTTAATCCAGAATAAATAATGTGATATTTCTCAGTCCATTGCACAGGGAACAGACTATGCCAACTGATTTCTTCACCCTAATTGAGAAGAAATGGCCAGTTAATGTAGCTCTGAGGGAAATGGAGAGGTCTGGCTCTTCCAGTGTTGCAGACAAAAGTCTCTGAAAACTCTTTTGCTTGGTAATGTGTTAGAAAATATCCTTCCCCTTTTGAGTGTAGCAAAAAGGGGTATTTCTATGAGACCTCACGGATTTTATGTTATACTGATTGACCACAGCAAAGAAGAACAGCCTAGGTGTCAAAGCAGACCAGTTAATCACTAAAGCTAATTAGTCCCCTGTGGCCATGAGTGGCCACAGGTGCCATGTTACTCTTCTCATTGCACTGAGAAAGTAACTGCGCACATCACTCGCAGAGGAATATAAGTGTTTCATACTTTCCTTCACCACTGATTACAATATAAAAGAAAAATACAGCCTGGCTAGAAATGCCCATGGGTTGCCTTCAGTGGATTATTCTGCCTGCTAAAAATTTGCTCCTTTTCTGATTGCTGGGGGCTATCAGTGCTTTCAAAATGGATTTATTACCCAGGGACAAATTACAGTAGCTGTCTGCACTGCTTTCTTCTTCTGGTGATGTTTGGAGGCAGGAGCTAGAGGAGCTGCTGGTACTGCTGTCCCACTCCTCAGAGCTGGCCAGGAGGATGTCCAGGAGGAGTGCTGCTCAAACAGCCTCTCACAAAGCCCCAAGAACAGACCTTCCGCTTATGATGGACATCCATTGCACAACTCTTCTATCTTCGAGGTAAGGACCATATATCACATCTTCTCTGCAGCTACTTTTATATCATGGCTTGCTGCAGAGTGAACAAATGGTGGTCTAATAGTAAAGGTGGAACTTGCTGGACATACGTGCCTTTACAAGAGAAATTACATTGGCAGCTGCTATTCCCCAGTTTTTCTGAAAGAGAAACAGTTCTGTGGTAGAAATGAGGATCACAGGCTTCACTTTCCCAGTGTTTATCAAGTTAGAAATGTAATAAGCCCAGGATATTAGCTCTACGGTCCTGTAATTTCCAGAAATTAAAGATAAGGAACAACATGTCTGAAATATCTTTTTTTCAGTGAAGTGGATTATTGATGAAAATGAAAGCTGGTAGAACTTGTGAAGAGCTTTTAGCTAGTGACAGAGATAAATCTCTGTGGAAAGAAGTATTATAAATGTACAATGTGGGCGTGTTGGAGACCAGAAATGTGGAATAAATCCTGTGCTGAAATTGTGCTCATCAGCAGAGTTTAATATCCCAGTGCGCTCAATGCCTGTGTTTACGCAGCTAGAAAAAATACTTTAAAAGCTGTTCATACTGAGAAGGAATGTGCATCTGGAGGTATCAGTCACTGGTAGACCCTGTCTATCATGTTCCTGGGGTTTGGGTTTTACTGAGCTGGAGTTCATGCAAGGCCAAAGATAGGAGAAGGAGGCTCTCAGCCCCGTTCATGTTCCCAGAACTCATGCTGATCTGATCCTTATCTTAAAAATAACCTGTGACCATCTCCAGCTTGTGCCTGACATCTCAAGGGACTGTTTTGGAAGGAGGGCCTTGAGCACACCAGTGAGGCTGGAGTCAAAGTTTTTCTTCCCCACGGCACACTCTCAATGTTTGCCATGACAACAGTCTTAAGTGTGGCAAAGTTTAAAGCTTTCAAAGGTTAGTAATACAAGCACGGCCATCACCATGAGATCAGTACAATCTAAGAACATGGCTCATATAAACATGACCTATTGGGTTTTGGCTGATCTATTCCTTGCACATTTGCTGAAGGTAGACATTGAAGGATGTATTTTAAATAGGGTCCATGGTGCTTCAGCAGCACTGTCCCAGTGTGCACCTGCCCGGCCAGTACCAGCCCACTATGTATTACATGGCATGCTGGTGGGCACCAGTAAGGTCTCAATACCAGGTGCTCAGCACAGATGAAAATGTGCCCATCTGAAATAAATTCCTTGACTTTAATGCACTCAGTGATGTGACACAGATTTGCCTGTTTCTGACAGAGAGGGACAATTGTCCCATGTCAGCTTTTAAAATCACTATATTGTGATTCTGTGATTCTATGTCTTACATTTATTTTGTCTGGAACCCACAAATCTCTCTTCATCCTCCACTCACCTCCCCAGATTTGTGATATTCTGCTCTCTTCTGGCCTTTCCATCCATTGCTTGTAACTATCTTCACAACAACAAGGTCCTGTTTCAGGGAGAACTTCAGTGCTCTGTGGAGCAGGCATGGGCTCTGATGAAGCGTGGTGGGTACCAGGGCTGCTCTGCTGGCAGCTTCCACCAGCAGGGACCTTTGGCTGAGCCAGCTGGTGCTCAAGCCCTCCTGGGAACCTGCAGAGGAAACCAGATTTGCCAGCATTGATACCAGCCAGGGTTGGGGCCGGGGGCGGGGGGAAGCCATTTTGACAAAAGGACTATTTATTGTTTTATTCACAAAATCACAGCAATCGTGAAAATATTCCCACCAACACAATAGTTTCTTAAATGAAAAAAAAATTAATCTATTCAAAGGAAAAAATAAATAAATTCAGTTTTAAAATATTTGTATGATGTTGTGGCTTCTCACTTCCAGCCAAAGGTAAGGCTGGAATTTGTGTATTATCTTTCACTGTTTATATATTATTTTGTGATATTAGAATTACTAGTCCATAATCCAACATTCTGTTATGACCTAATAACTAAGTCAAAATACCTGCCTAATTTACTGCTGACTTTAATTATTTAAAAATTATTATAATCAGCTGCTGCTTAATGCATATTAAACCAATTTATTTTCCATACCATAGTGTTTTCCAACACATAGAAACAACTTGCAAAATCTATGACAATTGTTTTTATTCTTTCTTTATAACAGTTGCTTAGCTATAACAAGCACAAAACATTTAATATAGAAATTAAAATAAAATGCTGCACTCAGAACTAACTAGAAGTTGTCAATAATGATTTTACAAAAATATTTAAAAATATATTATACATTAATAGAACATATCCACTGTCATGTAATATATGAAAATTTTATTAGGAGATTTAAAAGTGTATAAAATGATATTTCTATGTATATGGTTTTCAAAAGGAAAATTTTAATTTTAAATAATTTCAAGTTTTTCTGAGGCACTCCTTACATTAGGCAGATTATTTTTAAAGCTTTCTGTTCCAGGGGAGCTTTGCAAATTATCCAATGTTACTCCAGCACAGAGCACACCTAAAGGGAAGATGCCAGGGCTCTCTGTGATGCTGTGCTTTGGGGCTCTGAGCGTGTCCACGCGTGACCTTGCCAGCAGAAAGCATCGATGAAGAGCTATGGACAGTACAACCCCCCTGTCAATGAGTGTGCCCATGAGATGGAGAGGAGCTTCCAAATAATGTTGCTTGGAAAGAGGTGGCCCTGCCACCGAGGAGCCTGCTGGCTCCTCTTCCCCAGGCACCCCAGGTTCACTGGAGCTGCTTCTCACCTCCTGTGCAAGCCCCAGCTTGTGGAAGCTGTGAGATGTCCAATGTGCGTTTTGCCTCTGGGTCTTTCCCAATGCCAAATGGGATCAGTACCCAAAATTTATTTACTTGCATTTCAAGGTGAATAGCACTATAAACAGCTACCTTAGAGAGCAGGGAGGGTTTGGCGGGTGCTTCCAAGGAATGGGGCTTTAAATGCATTTGGCAAGGCACTCAGGTGTATTTTGATAATAAGCACAAAATGCAGATGAAGGTGAAATAGAAAATGAATGCTGGACACCTGCTCTTTGAAGGAAAACCAGATCCAGCAGAAAACAGGAATGCAATCCACACTCATCTTTGCAAGTCTATTCTCTTATAAAACCTATATCTGATCAAAAATTTATTAAGTGACTCCAGGAAGGTAACATTTGTAATGTGATCTCTTTTCTTCAAAATAAAACTGTTTAATAAATGACCAGGAAAAAAAAAATACAGTGGTCAGCTTTGAGAACTTTACTTCACTACAGCCATAATTAAGGATGACAATATTTTGGCTAAGCACTGGACTTGTATGGGCATGTGCAACTCTATGTTTGTTTATATGGTTTCAGCATAAAGGTAGAATAAGTGAACACAAGGCTCACAAGGTGTGTTATATTTTGTGCACAAAACCCCATTAAAATATAAACATAAACAATCTGAGTCAGACCTAAGTAGTGTAACCAATGGGGAAGGGAAAACAAAGTTGGTCATGAAGTTGAGTTCAGAACAGTCCACAGCACGGGTCACTGTAAGAAAGGTTTGAAGCAATGCTAGATCAGGAATCATGCCTTTCAACTCATCAAGGAAGCATGCTCGAGGAAAGAGGCATGAAAAAGGAAGATAAATTATGTAGCAATCTATCTTGTTATATGAAAGAGAAAGGAGGAAATATCAGCATGCTTGCATTATTTGTGAGGCATTAAATGTTTTAAGGACAACTGCGAACGCCAGGAAATCCAAACATGAAACCTTATTTTATCAAAATATGTTTTCAGTTTCTATGAATTAACTAAACAATTAGCCATTTTGTGTGCTAATGAAGAATTCATGGTTTTGACAGAGAATTATAAGTTCACGTGTGATGGGTGGAAACAGGTAGGTTTCTCACTTTTTTCTAATCATACAATTCAAACAGAATTTATTGAGTACACCCCAGATTTAATCAAAAGGCCACTAATTCAGGTGTGTTTTCCTCATCAGGCAGGTGTCTGGCTATCAATTCCACTGTTGTATAATTCTCACTATTCCTTGGTAGTTGCTAGTAATCTCACGAAAAGGTGTATTGTGAAAAAACAAGAAAATGTGGGGGAATAAGAGCTGCAGGCTCACTTGTACACACTCCTGGGATGACATCTTCTTCCTCCTGTCTCATGTCTGCAAGTAACAAACACCAGTTCTGCCCATGCAGAAACACGGAGCTCTTCTTGGGAACATCCTCTTCTCGTAGTTCCAGTTTTGCTTCACACCTCCTTTCTGCTCTGCCTGTACCATAACTAAAGCCCATGGAAACAGCGTGTCAGCACAGACCAAAAGGTTCCCGTATCTGCAACACTGATGCCAGTAGTGGCCAGTAAGGGCTATGTAAGGAAACACGACAGTGATGGAAGAGGAGAGGGGTACATCATCTCTCCACCACCAGTGGCTCCAGTCAGTCTTGTTGAGTTTCCTGTGGCCTTGATGAACTTCCTTCTTTGACTTGATCTACTTTTAACATTTGAAACATCCAGTGGCCATTGGTTTATGTTCAGAATTAAACTCAGTGAGGAAACATTTTTATTCACATTTCTTCAGGGAGGAGTGCTTGAATATTTCCCAACTTTAATAATAAATGAACACAGTCTCAAACTGCAGGGCTTTCATAAAAGGTTGCAGCCATCTATAGCAATATCATTGTGAGTGCTGACTCTGCCATAATCTGTTGATTTTTCTGAGTTTAAAGTCATTAATCTACCTTAGATGAAACAGGAGACTTTGTGTGCTTTACCTCTGTGTCTGAGGTTCTTAACGTGCAGTAGCACAGTACAGTAACACCCATTAACCTGCTGACCACTGTGAACCATTTTGTATATTCCTTGTGATTATAAATTATACTGAAACCAAAAGCAGAAAAATCAAAATGAGTGACATAGGAAAGCTTTGCAAAGATATGAAGGGCAAAAGGTCTTATGAGTTCTAATTTATTTTGAGGAGTCTGTGCTGCTTTGAAAAAAATCCTGAGCAGATGATTCAGCAGGGTTATCTGAGGAAACTGGCCACCAGAATAAGAGGTGTCTTGTTCAGTCTTTTACAGTTTATATTCTGCCTGCCTCTGCTCTTCACTATAATCCAGTTAAGCAAATATAAAATGGGCAGATGAAGACATTAAGCTAAATGATGATTTAAAAGGACCACGTTGTAGCAAGAAGACCAGAAGAGGACTGGCCACACGAATACGCCCTTGATGTTTTTCCTGAAGTAAGGTGTCATGGTGGAGCAGGCACTTAAAGTGTTAATATCCTTTCTGTAGGCTCAAAATTTGAGTTGGGATGCTTTAGTTTTATTTAGGCTGTAATCCCATCTCTTAAGCACTGTCTAATCCAGAGAAAAGGCACCATCAGCAAAACATACTTTTAGCCAAAGTAACCACAGTTCTTACTTTTCTGCTTTTGTTTTTGCCATCTTTTTCTCCCATTTGGCCACAGACTTTAGTACCCCTCTTCCACTGGGACCAGGGCAGTTATGTGTCCTCTTCAGAGGACCTTAGAGCAGAGCTGAACCTCTGAGGCAGCAGGACATCCCTCCAAACCCTGCACCACCTGGCAGCTCTACCACCCTTTGCCCCAGGGAGTCGAAAGCTCCATAGCTGCAGGAACAACTGCACAAATGATGAGTTTTGGTGACATACAAGAGTTTGCAAAAAAAGCCTTCACGCCCCATGCCTGGAACCTGAGACAAAAGAACTTGTGCTTGATTTCATTTATGAAATTTGGGATTTAAAGACATAAGCCTTTAGGTGTGCTCTAAGGATGTTCTAAGGATGAGCTAGTTATATCAGAACATGGCAAACAGGTAGAAAATTTCAGGTGAAGCAAGGAGAGCTGCCTCACACATATGCTTTGACCAGATCTTCCTTAATAAGGATGGATTACTTTCATTAAATGGGCTGTCACACAGAAGAAGGTATATTTTAATGCAGGCAGGTTCCTAGTGTTAATATAGAGACAAGTATGTCAGAGTGAGCAGGCCACTGGGCATCAGGGCTAAATTCAGCTACAAGACTGGGTGAGTCGTCTGCAGGCAAGAGGTTAATGTCAGTGCTGTCCTTAGGAAAGACTGACTCTTAAAATATCATATCTGAATATATGCTCTTCTCAAGCTACAAAAATCTGTCAGGCCCATTGCCAAGAGGAATTGGGTTGCAGATGCTGTGTCTTTGGTTCCTTGGGTGATCTACACATGTATACATTTACAAATCCAGGACAGCATATTTATCTTTAAACATCAGTGGGTGCCAAGTCACTTCCCCCCAGCAGTTACAGACCCTCTAGATGAACCTGGCATGGTTTTCATGGGGCTCAAATATCGAGGAGGAAAATTCCTGATTAATAAAATCCACGGCTCACTTTCCTATCTGCTCTTTGCAACAGCCTGCAAAAGTTCCTGTACACTCATTCTGCAAGGCTTCAGACTCACTGCACTGTGTGTGTAAGTTGGTTTTGTGTGCTTTGAAGTCTAAACTCTTAGTCCATAACTTCAGGTAGTCGGCTGAGGCACCTGAGGCAAGAGCAATGTCCACCTTGGGGAGAGAGCAGACCCACCAGAGGCTGATTTGGATCCTATGTGGAAAACCATCCTATTTACACCAGGGAAAATGTGCATTTCTGTTTCTGTGGATGTGCAAAGATGTGTATGTAAGTGCATTCACATCCTTACAGTTTTACAGGACAATTCGATGCTGTCTGAAAATGCAGCCTAAGGTATTTAAAAGCAAAGAGCATAATCTATGGAGATGAATACAGTATCCTGGAAAAAATGTTATATGTCTGACCTGGGAATACTTACGGTTTAAGTGGGCTATAAATGAATACTTAACTGCTTTAGTGCTGTGAAGTGATGACCCTCACGTGGCCTTGAGACACGCTGCAGAGTCTCTTTAGTTGCCATTGCACTGAAAATAATGGGAGCGTGCATAACAGAGCCAGCCTGGAGGGCAAGACTGCCCCCGGGAACTACCAGACGGTCCTCTGCCTGGTATAATGCTCTAATGTTTCCAAAACAATGTAATACTGCTATCCTAGATGTGATAAATGCTATTTATGAATTCCTAATCGAAAGCACATGTAGGCTGAGCCCCACATTTTAATAACTGGAATAGTACTGCTGTTGCTATACAAACTGTAAACTGTTTTCATAAGAAAGAGATAAATATTGATCACTTAATATGTAAGTCATTTTAGAGTAGTACAGTTGTGTGGCAGAAAAAAATTATTTAATATAGTTTTTTAATAAGTAAAAGTGCAATTTTTGGCTTATTCCAGTGCTTGATATTTCTTATTTGGACAATCCTTGCACATTTGTTTTGTCCTTGTGAGCATTGCTAATTTTAGCATGAATGATTGTTCATCTAAGAATTCATGCCTAAAATGAAATGCTTCACCATTTGTTATTCTCTTTTCATAAATGTTTCTTACCCGGTCACAGAGGGAAAGCACAGAGTGACTGCACAGCTCCCCACAGAGCACAAATAGTGACTAGTAGCAAGAAACATTCAGCCAGTTTTGGAGATGAACTAAATCAGTCCAAGGTAACATTAGACGTAAAGCCCTCTTCATTCCTTTCATGCTCCACCAGGGAAACGATGTCATCCCCACCTCAGCACAGCTCAGTTCTTCCCAGACAACATCTCATCTCACTGGAGCTGGTGTCAGGATTAAACATCATAGAGCTTCTCCTCTGCTGGGCTGCACAGGAGCAGACCATGGAAGACGGACTTCAGGCTCTCCTGCCTGTGTTTCCCCATGCTTGTTCTTCCCTTGGTTTGTCAGGTGCCATTGGCGTTCACTTGCATCTGCCACCCAGCACCAAACAAACTGCAGGAATTTCAGAATCAGAAATGAAAACCAAATCATCCCCTTTATCGAGGATATAGGTGGGCATGATCAAGACTAAGTGTGTACCAGGACAGACTAAAACAGGCACTGCAATCCAATCTTTGTGCTCCCCAGCAGTGCCCCTCCACTGTTTTCCATTAAAGAGTATTTGGGTGACACCTATCTCCTTATGCTTTTCAGTTCAGCAAAACTGACACTGACAGATTTGCAAATCTGGGTTCAGAAATCTGGATTCACAGCATCATCTTTAATGTATTATGCTACTGATCAACTTCACCACTACAAGAACAAGTGCAAAGTAGAGGTCAGTCTGCAGCTATCAAACTGAAGCAGTTGGAAAAATTGTGTTTATAACACAAATATGCTCAGTTAAACTCATAAAAGTAAGTGCAATCAGCATAAAGCAATCGATTTTTACAGAAAATCTTCAGACCAGTTATGATTTCCTCTGCATCTTTCATAACAATTTAAATCCTTGTTCTAACAGATTTTCTTCTTATCTTTTAGCCTTTATTTTCAGTCCTAGTGATGTCCTCTCTCATCTAGTGGGGATCCCATTATTAATAACACTGAGGCAGTGCCTGCTTATAATCTTTCCTGCTGCTGACCTCCACGTCCTAGAATGTTTGGTACAAAGGACATTGTGTTTATCTGATATGTTGAGCCTACCTTTTTTTTCCCCAGCATAAAATAATCTGTCTGGGTTCTGTTGAGCAAACTGTGCACATGTGTCTGGTATAGACTTGGGTTAGTATAGCCAAAAAAGGCCAAAGAAAGGTGTAAAACAAGGTTCACAGGGGAAAAAAAAAAGCCCGGTGAAAAAAATCCTCAACTTTAGAGAAAAGGTATGTTTGTGTGTTGAATGAGAACTAAACAACAGCAGGAATGAATGATTCAGGATTTAATTGCAATGTTGGAATTACTGTCACCAATAATTCTGCTACCAAAAAAATAAACCTGTCATTAAAGGTGAAGACAATTCATTGCCATCAATTACCATCCCAAGCAAATGAGAATGAAGGCAGGCAATGCATAACTCATGCTGTGGTTGACACTGTGGCAGCCCAGTCCCCTGGCCTTGCCTGGAACTTCCCAGGCCATGTAAATAATGATAAACTCAAATGGCCTTTGTGACTGGAGCTTTAAAGGCACATGTGATAATTGGGGCTGCTTTTGAAACGGGTAGTTCTGGTCCTTTGGAGCTGTGGCTGGGGTGATTACTGATTTTAAAGTTCCACTGCTGCTGGATGAGGCTGTGTAAGTGCTCCCTTGTGGCGTTAGTGCCAAGCAGGTGAGTGATGCTCAGGTAATGATGTAGTACACTCCTACGTCAAATATCACAGCACAGGACCTCCCTTCCTCTTCCTGCTCATGCCTTCCCTCTGCCTCTACTCCATCTCCATGAAAGGAGGGTCTGAGAAAAAAGTGATCAATAAACTAGCAGAAATATGCTCAACATTTCTCTTTTATATTAAGGTTAAGTGAATGCCCATGATTGGACTTTAAGGCACTTTGCAAAGGCCAGAAAGCACCAAAAGACTAACTACATTTCTATAGCTCTGGGCTTTGCTTTGTTAGAGATTTCCTAGGCTCGTAAGCACTTTTGAACCCCACACACCTATCAGTTCTGCTCGGCCAATTTCTCTCCTTGGTGCTTTTATCTCAGTTTCTTGGTTCATGGTTGACTTACACCTGCTTTGATTAATTTGTGGGCTAATCATTAGCCTTCCCTGGAAAAGGTATTTCTCCTAACTACACCCCTCCTTTTTTTCAACACTCTGTACTTCTAATTACATCTCCTGCCAAAGGGGACCTGAATTTGTGTGTCACGGTGGCCTTCTTGGAAAGAACAGTTCAGAGCACAGCGGATAACACTACTCATAATTTTCACCACTGAATTGGTTCTGTTCCTTCATATTTGTAAATTTGAAATCAGTAAGATTTTCTCAATGTTTCAGTGCCTTACATAAGTAAACCTTGGTGAGGACCACCTCATTTGAAAATGAAGACAGAAAGTAACACACTCAGTCATTTGGAAAGAGAAATTTGCTAGAGACCAGAGGATTTGCATTACTTTTGTTCTGGTTTTATTGCTTCCAGAAGACAGCATTCTTGGGAAATTTTTCATGGCCAGATGTTCAGCTTTTCCAGCTGTTGAAATATTTTTGGAAGGACCATCAGTCAAGATAATATTACTGATCACTGGGGATACACACTGACCTTTACAGGAAGGGGATGATTTGGCTCACAGACCAGCCTTTCCGGCCAAAAGTTTGCTAGGAGGTGAGTTCTGTGACATCTCTAATTGGACCTCATTATTCAATTGTATGGCCTTGCTCAAGTCCTGCACCCTGGCGTGCAGGACAGCAGCATCAGAGCCTAGCAAGGCCTGGTATTTTCAACTCTGACAAAGCAGCAATGAATTTTTGCTGGTCGTTACCATGTGATTGACTTCACCTACTGATTACCTTTCTTAACAGATAGGTTTTAATGCCTTGGGTGGCACTATGGAACATCTTACACCACAAATGCCATGCAAGAGGTCTCTGAATATGAGCTGCAATGCCAAACCCCAGTCCAGAACAATGGTATTCTCATCACAGCTTGTGAATGGAGGGAAAGCCAGCTCCGGGAGTCCCCTCCCCTGCTCAACACAGGCATCCCTCCAGCACCATCAGAAATCTCACCTACCCTTGCACTGTTGCTTCAGGAGTAGAGCAAGGTTTCACATCTGCTGACCCCATACATGTGTCCTAGGTGCTTGAAAGCCTCTTGAATGGCACTAGGTACTCATGTGTGGGCAGCTGAACCTGATCTTGGTTGGTGAGCCAGCTGAACAAAGCTGGTTGTGGGCTAGTAGAAGGATTCAGCTACGTGAGCACAGGTTTCTGCTGTATGAGCCCTGATCCCCATAAGAAGAGGGGGGCACAAACCCTGAAGGTCCTCCATCACAACCATTGGCCCTGTCAGGAGGTCACTGCACCCTGGCTGTCCTATGTGGCAACTCCTTCCTGCAGGCAACCGAACTGAACAGTCCGTCTCCTGGAAAGAGATGCCTGGGCTGGAAAGACAGCCTGGGCACCTGGTGCTCAGGCAGCTCCTACATACTGCACCCACACACAGGTTCCTTCATCTGGAGTTGAATCTCAGTACTGGTTTTCCAGAAGCAAGTTACATTAAGTGTTTCCAAACAGCAATGCCTTTGGTCTGCTTCTCAAATTGAGCCAAATTAGCATAGGACACAAGAGGTTCTGCAAGGAGCTGTGGCTTAAGATAGCTGGGCATTTAGTTACCCATTGTTAAACATATCAGTACATAAAACCAAACATTACAACCTTATGGGGACAATGTACAAGACTTCATGTGCCTGATTATGAAATAATTAGCTATTTTATTGTCCTTTGCTTTTTTTTTTTTTTCCAGGAAGTAACAGTCAGGTATTTTTTCAGTTAGAAGAAACCCCGTATTAGACTTATTCTGATATAGCACATTTGACTAATTGACTAAAATCATCTTTCATTCAGTTGTAACACTAAGGTGAAGAAAACCTTAGCACAGTTAGATGAAGCTCTCAGAATCAGCATAAATTGGCTTAAGCAGAGGATGACCCCAAAAGACCTGATTCCAGCTGCTTGTGCCCTCTTGTTCCAGCAGCAGGGTCACTGAATCTGTGGGATGAACCGAGTCAGGGAATTGTCCTCTGAAAAGTAATTTTGCTGGGTTTTATACCTGGTTAGTTCTCAGTCAGATGTGGCTCATTCAGGAACTTCACAGACTCTAATGCTAGCATGTGAGATATGTGGAAACATGTGAATATGGCTCAGCTTAAACCTCTTATGAAACTGCAATCTGTAAAAATATCTAACAAATTTTGAATTTATGGTCTTGGACAATAAATACACTTTGCAACACTTGGACTATATGAAAACTATTAATAGCTTAAATGTTAAAGCTTTTGTTTTCTTTGCAAAGCAGCAATGACTGATCAGCAGTCACTCTTGCGTGCTGATCTTGCAAGTCTAACAGTCTTTTGCCCACTGCTGAGTGAGTCCCAGATGGTTCATATAGCTATTTGTCCTACATACTTATAAGGATCCATTATCTGGATAGCTGACTTGTGCAGCAAGAGATTTTCCAACCCAGAATATTTCCTCTCAGTGCTCTGTGCTATGGTTTTCAGGCATGTATGTAATATTTTAATTGATATATTTATTATTTATTATGAAGTCATTCCTTTGGAAAAGATCTCATAGCAAAAAAAAAAAAAATTTAAAAAATAGAGTACATTTAATGCCGCAATCAGAACATGGTGAGGATTGAGGTCGTTCCACTGCCGCAGGGCCAGAAATTTTGCAGCTGAGATGATTGTCATAAACCAAGCACCTGCCTGGTTTGCTTTTGGATGTTTATGCCAGTGATGCTAATCTTGCAGATCTAAAAAGCAGGCTGCAGACCTGATGGAAAAAAGGCAGGATCTGTGTGATGGTTTGCAGGACAGGGCGAGGCTAAGGGAAAAGATTATTCTTGTAGGAAAAGGTTATGCTTGCACTGAGGAAAGAGTAGAGCTTTTCAATTTTTTTTTTTTTTTTTTTTTTTTGATTTGCAAGAAGTCCAGCTGTTTATATAGTTGATAGCCCAGTGGGAAAGGCAGGATGCGTTTTGCTGAAGCAGGAGTGAGTACCCCCTTTAAGAACCAGCCCTCTTGCCGTGGTGTCACCCTCCCAAGCGGTGGCTGATGGCTCCGCTGTGGGAGCTGCACCGTGACACCGAGCGATGGAACCATGGGCAAGGCCTTGCTTGGGAAGCTTCCCTTCCTGCTAGTGGGAGCAACTAAGCTGTCCTCAGCTGAGCAGCCTGTCCTTGCTGACCTCTCTTTCCACTCGTTCCATGTCCCCAGAGTCAAGGGTGCCTGTCGGCTTCCTTCACAGCTCGCCTCCCTTCTCAAAACACGCCTCAGATTCGGCATTCTTGGACCACTTTGGGAAAAATGACAGCGGTTTGTAGAGGAAGGATATAGCACATGTGCCCAGATTGCTTTTCACCCAGCAATCGCTCTCTACAACTACCTCTACAACTAGGGAGGTTGTTGTGAGATTGGAGATCGGTCTCTTCTTCCAAGTCACAAGTGACAGGACAAGAGGAAACAGCCTCAAGTTGCACCAGAGGAGGTTTAGAATGGACATTAGGTAAAATTTCTTCATTGAAAGGGTTGTCAAGCATTGGAACAGGCTGCCCAGGGAAGTGGTGGTCACTGAAGGTATTTAAAAGACATGTAGATGTGGTGATGAGGGACATGGTTTAGTGCTGGACTTGGCAGTGCTAGGTTAACAGTTGAACTCAATGGTCTTAAAGGTCTGTTCCAACTTAAACAATTCTATGATTCTATGTTACGTGGGTGGGTACAAATCCAGATAGAGCACCTCTGGCTTCCAACGCAGGACTGGACACCCCATTGGCATGACACAGTGCCCCATAGGAAAAACAACCCTGATGTGTGGTAAAGCAGCTTTACAGCTTCTTTCCTGCAACTGTCTCACATATCTGGCCTGACTGGAGAAGGACCCAGATGTGTCTATAACCAACACATCCATGGACTGCAAGCTCTATGGCATGAGCATCATATTTTTGTCCAATTCTGTGGAGCTTCTACAGGAAAGCAATGGTCCAAGCCTGTTACCGTAACACAAAATGTAGTAAACAACCTTCATGTAGGATAAATAAACAAGGTGGCATTGCTTAAACTAAGGCTGGTTGCTACATCGTCCTTCTCCTTGCAGGGCCGTTTTCACCTTGGCAAAGGGGAGCTCAGCCATCATTTGGAAATGTAGAACAGCCGTTTTTCACTGCCTGACTCACAGAAACCCTCATCACCCTGTGCAAATGTTTAGAAACAGGCACCATGACCCCTCATCATGGGCATAACTCATGACTTCAGCCAGTGCAAGAACATTATAAGGCAAAATGCCGCTGCAGCAGGTGCAACAGCTGCTTAACAGTGCATTTTTCTTTTCTGAGCGTATTCAGCATTTGCTGAACTTTATACTGGCTTTCAGAGTACTGGCAGGTTTTCTGGCTTGGCACGCCTTTGAATTATACAGGAATTCTGAACGCCCTCTCAAATACATTTAAACCCCCCATTAGCACAGTAATTCTGCTTAGACTAGTTTTAAAATAAAAAAACCTCAAAACACAAGCCCAACAATAAATGCTGAAAATTTGTTTCGCTGTGGCCCCAACAGCAACACAGTCACTTGGCGCCTGCCTTCATAAATCAGCTTACAGCCCAGCCGAGATGAGCTTCTTTAAAATACCCTTTTATTACTTCACAGGGTATGAGCTTTTTGCCATCACAGACTCAAAACAAGCCTGTGCTTCCTGGAACTGCTTGGACTCCATCCCTTCTTCTATTTCCAAGACAGAAACTTGTTTTAAAAAGCACTATGCTAGTTCAGACTGCATTGCTACCAGGGGCAAGCAGCTGATAGAGGAGAAAAGGTGAGAAGCAGCTGAGCAAAAATGAGGGTAGCAGAGGGACGTAAGGTCGGTTCCTAAGGTAGAAGAAAAACAGCTTGTCCAGAGACCCTAGGCTAAGAGAGAGGAGTATTCACAGAATACTCAATAAAGAATACCTTTGTGGTTGCCAGTAATTGCCCATTTTAGAAAAAAGATGCTGCTCCCGAAGAAATCCTGGCAATGCTCTTTGTGTGGTGTGCACAAAACACACCTGGAAGGAGACGTGTTTGGCAACAAGGCACCCAGATGGTCCCAGAGTAGTTGTGTAAGCTTTCGGGTGCTTTCTTAACATCAACACAAGAAGAGGATTAGGAGCAGTACCGAGCCCCTTTGTAATGTAATTATTTGGCACACTGGGACTGGGTCCTGGCAGAGGAGGACTACTGCCACTTAAAATTAATCTCAAACTCCGTGTGCAGTGCTTGGTGCATACCAGAAAAACTCTGCCTCAGCACATAGTAATGGTCAAGAAGACTATCCCAGATCTAAAGTTTGTGGGGTGCTCATTTTCCTGGAGTTATTCCATTGATTTGAGTTTTAAATGCTCTGGTAAAAATCTGCCTGGGAGGCACAATGAAGTCAATAGCGATTCTAGTTAGCTTCAGGAAATTTTTAGTCTTGCTGCTGTAGAGGAGGCTTCTGGCAGTAGCTCGGCTCAAGGTGGCAGAGTACTTTTGACATGCACAGATCTTGGTTTTTCACTTTTCTTGATAGGAAAAGGGCTGGAAGACTAAAATATCTACATTTAAGCATTTGCACATGAGCTGGATATCTAAGGACCCCATCTTGGAGATCTGATCAAGATAGTCAGCACCTGTTCATCCCATTAAGTCAATTTTTTGTCAAACCAAATTATTTTCTAGACTCTTTTGACTGTATTGGGAAGTTAAACACCCTTGGACATGGCCACGTTGCTGATAGGTACTGACTAGGTGCTAGTGCTAGGCTGACTAGGCTAGACTTAGGTGCTCCAAGGCATTCTTCCAGGTCTCCTTGTGCTGTACTGGGAGGTCCTGTGTTATATCTGCCTGTTCCTTGTTGACGTCTCAGATTCCCTGTGTGAGAAACCACCAGAAAAACAAGATTTCTCAAAGCTCACTTGCATCTCAGGCAACATGAGAAGTCTCTATGGAAGCAATTGAATCGCCCTCCTAGCTCAGGTGTCACCATCTCTATGCAAATGTTTCAGAGCAGGTACTCCAGTCTTGAGCTGAATCTTTTCTAATGGAGCTGTGTGGCAGCTAACACAGCCAGTCTGCAAAAAAAGGCTTTGCTGCACCTCCACATGCCTTTGTGTGGTGGGACGACCAAGCCCCCCAGCACCACGCTCAGCCTGCAGCTCGGGTTTTTTGTTCCTGATCACTGCATCCCCTCTGCTCAATATGGAAGTTCTCACTCTTTTGCTCTGTGCAAGAATATTGTGCATGAACTTCTGGGCCTTGCTGTTGGTCTAGTTGAGTGGGATTTGTTGTAGATCCTCCCAGACTAGCTTTACATATTGGGCATACTGGTCTTCAGTGGAGTTCACGTCAGTGATGCTATTAAATGTTGTGATATTTGGTAGGAAATGGAAATGTTTTTCCTGTAGCTGATGATGGTCTCACTGCTGATACTGCAACTCTATGCTGTGACTGTTTTACCAAAAGTGGCCTGGGCCCTTACCACACTCCTCCAGTCCCCTCCCTTCCTCCTGCATCTCTGCAGGGGTTGTGCTGACAGCATTTTCTGAAAATGTTTGCACCCAGCGTCCCTCCAAAAGGGAATTTCCCCAAGACGAAGAGGAAACCACAGTAGAAGGATCTGCCCAGGACTGTTCAGAAGACAATAAGTATAATTCTTGGGATCGCCTCTTCCCTAATCCTACTAATTGACACCATTGGATGCTGTTTCATTGAATGAAATTTCAGGATAAAAATGTCCCAATCTGAATTTTTATAAGGAAAAAAAAAAAAAAAAAAAAAAAGAAAGAAAAGACAAAAGCCAGTGACACCAGCAGGCCCAGTCCCTGTAAATGGCTGAAGTGAGGATGTCTCAGTACCCACAATCCATGCTGGGCTGAAGTAATCCAAGGGGCTGGTACAGGAGGTGAGCACTGCTCACCACCTGCGCTAATTGAAACCATGGAAAGCCTCCCTCTACTCTGCTGAGGCCACCAAGTGCCTGTTGGCACACCAAAATGTCCAGGCAGGTGTTATACATTGTACCCTCTGCCTGAAGCAGAGGCAGGAATGCCTTCTCCACTGACACACCCAAATACCCTGCATTAAGAGTGCCTTTTTCCATCTTCTTTCCTCACAAAGCTTCTCAGAATATTTTCTGTTTGATTTATCATAGAATCACCTGGTCCAGAAGGGACCTTCAAAGATCATCTAGTCCAACCCCTCCACAGTCAGCAGGGACACCCCCAACTAGACCAGGTTGCCCAGGGCGTCATCTAGCCTCACCTTGAATGTCTCCAGGGAAGGGGCTTCAACCACCTCCCTGGCCAACCGGTTCAGTAAAGAACTTATTCCTAATATCCAATCTAAATCTGCTTTTCTTCAGTTTAAAGCCATTGTCCCTTGTCCTGTCACTGCAGGCCTTTGTAAACAGGCTCTCCCCACCCTTCCTGTAACTCCCCTCAGGTACTGGAAGGCTGCTATTAGGTCTCTCCAGAGCCTCCTCTTGTCCAGGCTGAATAACCCCAGCTCTCTCAGCCTGTCCTCATAGCAGAGGTGCTCCAACCCCCTGATCATCCTCATTGCCCTCCTCTGGACCCACTCCATCAGGTCCATGTCCTTCTTATATTGAGGGCTCCTGCACACAGTGCTCCAGGTGAGGTCTCACCAGAGCAGAGTAACGTGGCAGAATCACTTCTCTGGACCTGCTGGCAACACTTCTTTCTGCAAGTGCCCACTGCCTGCTCATGTCCAATTTCTCGTCCATCAGCACCCCCAAGTCCCTTTCCTCGGGGCTGCTTTCTAATGCCTCATCGCCCAGCCTATATTGATACCAAAGATTGTTCTGGCCCAGGTGCATAACCTGGCACTTGCTCTTGTTGAACTTCATGAGGTTTACCTAAGCCCACCTCTCCAGCCTGTCCAGGTTGTTTTCATTGATTCAAAATTCAGAGAAAGAAAAGCAAAGTAGATTTTTGCTAAGCAACAGTCCAGATGAAGCAAGTTTTAAATAAATAAATATATAAATAACCAAGCTATGTCTTGTCATTCAGAGTGATGTCAAATATAGAAAATATATAATTACTGTCATATGTAACTGGTTTTTTGTAACTTGAATAAAAGGAAAGACAAAATAAAATGCTTGCTTCATTGTTTCTTTCTGATTCACTGCCTACAAACTGCAGTGCTTGAAGAAGATGTCAAAACTAGAGCTGGATGGGAACTTTTCAATTAAATGTTTTTCACCAGAAAATGCTGCTTCATTGAAACCAAAACTTTTCAAGGAAATCTATATCTGTAGTTGAAACTTTTTTCAGAAATGTTTGGGGGTTCAGAATGATATTGCTGATTAAAAGGAGAAAAAGACAAACAGACAGATAATCTTAATGCACAAGACCAAGCATTGCCTGAGTTTGATTTCCCTTGCCAAGTGAGTGAATGAACCAAATGTTTTCTCTCTTTTGCCTCATTTATTTTTATGACAAATTTCAACAGACGTTTGATCATCAATTTAACTAAAATAACTGTTGAAACCTTAAAAAGTTTTGCAAGCTACAATTCTCATTTCTAGCTAGCCCCATGTATGAGTCTTCTCAGGATGTTTGTTCAACTCTGGTTCCAGAAAGCTTTAAGCCTAGGAAAGATTAAAATAAAAGCATAAACCAGAGAAATTTCCACAGGGAACGTTAGACGTAAGTTCTTGTAACAGGTTTGTGTAACTCAAAGAGCAGATAAACAGTGTTGCCCCTCATTTTTGTAAATGTCCAAAACAGACCTTCATCAAATAGTTACCCAACGTCTGGTTTTGAGCAACCAATCTAAGGTAATCTCTTCAGGGCACTCAAGGATGAAGTATACCAGACTGGGGAGCCAGAGCACACAAGGTTTTAACAAGCAACTCAGGGGGATCTTCCTGTGCCCTGGAAAAAGCACCCCTGGTAGAAACTGGGTATTGTGTATCCAGTTACTGGAGCCTGTGGCCCTTAGCAGCAAAAGCCATTCCATCACCACTGCATTCATTTTGAAAGTGTCTGTACATCTTCCCTGATTAGCTTTGTAGGTTGTGCTTCCTCTATTCTCTCCTCCTAAAGAAATTAATTGAAAAAGCACACACAATGAAAGCAGGTGGTTCAAGATACCAAAGACTTGTACAATACTCAAGCAAGCCAGCTACTTGTAGTTTCATGATCTGACAAATCTCTTTTCCCAGACTGGGAATCTTGGCTTAGGAAATCCTGTGACTGTGGTGATATGGACCTTGAAGAGCACTGGAGAACAAACCTGACCTTTACACACACAGTGATATTATCAGAAAATTCAGTGGCTTTGTCTATTATCAAGACTACAGAGCTTTGTTAAGCTTTAGCTTAATATCTCTCTTTGCAAGGGAGTTGCATTGTCTGCAGTGGAGGTGACAAAGTTTGACACAAGACTCCTATGTTGCCTTTGGTCAGCTCTCACTCAAGACAAGCAAAATGACACATCTCTGCAGGACTCAGCTGATGAAGGACCTACATCCAGAAAATTAACTGTTAGTTTAATGTAAGCTCTTTGCAGCTTGCCAGTGGCAGTAGCAGGTAAGTAAAATATCACGATCGATGATTGCAACAGCTGGTGATAGACTAGGGAGACCTAACGTTGACATCTGACATGAGGCCATTATCCGTCACAGTTTCGACTGCTGTCTTCTGATTATGAGGGAGCTGAATTATTGAGCAGACCTAATCCATGGCATACTGCCACTTGCGTTTCTGGGAAGGGCAAATGTAATAAGAAACAAATGCCTCAACTACAATTTTGTATTGTTTCCAAGTCTCTCCCATTGTGTTTCCCTGCTGGGTAAAAATAGGCAAGGGGGGAGGTTTAACTGCATGCCAAATGGCTTTGCACGGCAGTCACAGGTACCCAGAGGCAGTTAGACTGTCTCCAAAAAAACAGCACCAAAAATGTTAAGCCAGTGAGAATGCAGCACCTTCAAAAAGAAGGCGGCTCACATAAGTTTGGCAGGATCAAACCCCAAATTAAAGCCCTTTCTTTACCCCAAAAAACTCTCAGACAAAGAACATGAGCTTATGAAATTATAACTGAATGTAAAAGCATCAGCAAGAGCATGGTCCAGTCACATAATTTATTTGAATGTGCCTCAGTGTAGAAACTGGAACTTGCCCCATCTATGTTCAAAGTCCAAATTCTCTGACACAGAAAGCCAGCATCCATGATTTTCAGTCCAAGGCATTTCTGACTTTTCAACATTCATTCTCACTGCAAAATCAAAATGAAAATTTCAGGTTTTCTGAGTGTCCCCCTCAGAGGAACACGGCTTGGCGGCAAGATGAGGTGGACGCAGCAGTGCTGGTGATGGAGAATGGAGCTGCCCGTGAGACATAGAGCAACACTTGCCTCCAGCTCCAGGCCACACGCTGGGCACTACCACCATGCCAGGGGCCCTGAAGCAGATGGGATGGCAGATTCAGTGCCACAAAAGGACATGCCAGCACAGCCCTGCTACACCATCCAACAACTTGGCTCCTGCCTCTTTTGGATCTTTTCCAGTTAAATGAATTAAGTGTGAACAGAATCACAGAATCACAGAATCACCTAGGTTGGAAGGGACCTTTTAAAATCATCTAGTCCAACCAAAAAAAAACCAAACCAAACCAAAACAAAACAACCAAAAACACACACTTGTGAGGTTGGAGTTGATCAAACAACTGATTCATAAATGTTCACCTGGTCTTTTAAGAGGGTGAAGTAAAACTCTGTCCCTCAAATTTGCGCAAGTAAATTACCAATGAAGAACTACCATCCCCAAGTTCACACTGAAGGAAATAATTGTTTCTTCCTATAAAATGGACACCCTCTTTATGAAAAGTTCCTATAAATTTGCTGTGCAAAAGAAAGAAAGCAATAACAAAACCAGCTACACACTATGAAGTAATATTTTGTATTTCAAAAAAAAAGTTCCTAATGGAAAATCCCATTTCCTTCTATCCAGAGATGTTTTCAATATCTTAAAAAATTAGATTCCTGAATGGTGCACAGCTTTGCCCTCAGCGATGCTGATACAGTGCCATTAGACTCAACGAGATTATGCATGTTTGAATGATGACGGACTACAGCCATGCATGTTTATTGCAAATGCATTTGCAAAACTATTCCAAAGGATAAAATGCATAAATAAACACAGCCTCTGTAAATATGAGCATTTTTACTGCAAATATGTATGTGTTTTTAAATAAATTCTCAGAAACAGAAGTGTATTTCTGGCTTTTTCCTTCTTTTTTGCAAATTTGCAAACTTTGCAGATTTGCCAGGCCAGGCTGAGTCTCCCAGTCCTTCACCTGTAACTTCTGCAAAATATGTGAAGAAAACTGCAAAATTTCAATTATACAACCATCACATTAACTGTGTATACATTTCTATTTTGAGAAGACAAAGCTTTTTGTATTTTGATTAACTGTCTTTGACAGACTGATCTATGAGCCTGAATAGGTTGTATTATAGACTATTAACTCCCTATCAATCCCACTTTCTAAGGAGGAAGGTCTTTTTAATGATACTGCTTGTATTAATATTAGCAATGGCATTTTTTAAAATTCAGTGTTAGTTGATTCCTGATTTCTTCATTACTTTCCACAGAACTACAAAAAGCCTAGAGAAATATCTTCACCTTGTAAGCTACAAAATACATTCTACCATCCGGTTAATTTATGGCAACAATTTGGAAGTCTGCTGAGCTGGACACAGCTGGCTGGCAATGAGCACATTGTTATTAAATATGAGCAACATGTGACATTAATCTCAAATTAATTTTTGAGAGAAAGTGCATGCAAATTGCAATAACCTATAAGAAATAAAAGAAAATGCTGCAATACATATTCCAAAAAAATCATTTCTGTAGCAGTTTTAGACACATTAAGCGGTTATTCCTAGTTTTATTCAGTGATTGATTGAAGTGGAGAGAAGACCAGTAGAGAGATCGGCCTATTGGATGCAGCAAGGATGAAGTCCTTTGCTTGGAGCTGAACAGAAGGGTTGGATAGTTCTTTTTAACCAGCTGCAGAAAACATCTTCAAGAGCTGAGGTTTATTGAAGTCACAGGTGTCATTTTGTGAAGCTGCTACTCACATGAAGATGCAGGTCAGGTCTGCACCAGGACTTTACCCTGAATAGTCTCGTGCAAAGGCTGTGCCTCCGCAAAGCACTGGCTGGGTTATCCTAACACGATCTCCCAGATGGGGAATATAGATCTCATGCCGTATCGGAAAGAGAGAGTTTCTGCAGAAGGGTTTGCCAAAAAATGAGCGTCACTTCACTTAGAATTTTCCATAGGAAACATTGCTTTTTCGTGAAAAAATCTGTACATTCAAAATGTTTGAAAGCTATTTGGTTTTTTAGCAGCTGGTAACCATTTTCCCTCACTAAATACTGGTGAAAATTTGGGGGTTTTCTAGCACCACTGTTTCAATGAAAAACAACAATGTTCAAAGAAACGATATACTTTTAGAAAGTTTTCATTTAAATAGAGTTCCACTTTATCTTCAAGAAAGAATGTTTCTGGTGGAAATATTTTGGCCTGCCCTTTTGCAGAGAATAAATCTTGCTGGAAGATGGCAGAGTAAATCCCCCCAAGTCATTTACATTGAAACCCTACGAAGCATTATTAGGAAACGGAAACCCCATCAAAATCACTGCAAGTCAGCCTATAAGTATTTGTAAGATTTTCTGTGTGTCATCCTTTTGAAAGCCCTACCTAGCACACCACAAAGTTTTGATAAGAGCCCCACATCTGACAGCCCAAGCCTAAGCAGTCAGAAACATCAAATGGTAGCTTAAAGTGGCATGTATGGGAAGCCGTGGGGACGGGCTGTGTAATGCAGTTTTCTTTGATGCTGGGTGCAGGAGATCAGGCAGTCTGCAAGTCAGGTGTTGTTTTTTAATTTATAGAAATACATAGCACATTCTAGGAAAAAAGGTGTGTTTTCCCATGAGTGCTGCCATGTCTGGTTACTGTAAATCACTGGTTTTCCAGCACCTGCAATCCCCCAACTTTTGCCTGAACACAACATCCTCCGTGGGCACTAAACATAGCCAGAAAGGAGAGAAATTGTACATAAAATGCTACGTATTCCGTAACTCTGAATTCATGGCCCCCTGCCATGTGCTACCATGGCAGCAGGGGACCCTGCCCGCCTGGAGGGACCATAAGAAGGGCAACCTGAGTGCCTCAGCCTGTCAGACTCAGGGATTTCCACATCCAGCTCATCCTGTACACACGCAAAATGTGGCTTTGTGCCTGTTTTTTAGGCTCCTTACCCCACAGGCAATTTGCAGTGGGGCTGCAAAAGCAGGCTGATGTCTGGTGTTACCATAGATTTTACCAAACCTGTGCCAGTGTGTGCTTCTGCAGTCTGTCCTGCATGACCACTGGACTCTCCCTCACCCTCAGCAGCTCTGGGCAGACGTATCTGAGAAGGTGTGAAACAGTTATGGATAATGACAAGGATAAGAAAAACCTGCTCTCTCTCTCTGACTCCTTGAGATAAATGCTGTGGTTGCTTAAGATGTGCCAGCAGGCAGAGAAGACTTTGCTTATGGAATTTAATAACAATAAATTATTCTACGTTGCCATTATTTCTTGACTAATTATAAATTGATCTCTATAGGCTGTCAGCTTTTCAGAGCCTGCTCTGATCAGAGATGTGCATAACTTCCATTGCCCAAGGGCCATTTAGGTGCATTTTGCCTGGGAGGTCCCTCCCTAACTCTTCATTCCTGATGATCCCTTGCTTTGGAAGGGGCTAATTTCCTCTTAATCTGTATCCAGCAGCCAAGGATGACCTCACACAAAGCCTGTCTGCATTTGCTGGTGAGCTGGGAGAGCGACATTTTCCTGTGTTCCTCAACAGTCAGGCTGCATAGAGCTTGTCCCGGTCCCTGCACAAGTCTCATAAAGAGAAATGTGGCTTATTTGTACTGTACAGCAGGTCTGGTGGCAATCTCGAGATGAGAGGGTCATGGAAAGGATAAATAACAGGGAGGATAAATAACAGCCTGCAATGGGGCCAGAAACCAGCCCATCACTCCTGTGCTCAAATGCACGGTTTCAGCATGGGGACCCCATGCTCCCTCTTGCCCAAGGGTGGAGGACAGAGCTGTTCTCACAGAGTCCTGAGTCCTCCTCACTTTTGGCTTCATACAATGCAAAGAGCAGACAGCATCCCATCAGGAACAGTTTAAGGCAGGAGAAAAAGGCACAGAAAAAAGTGATGATGCAGTCCATTCACAGTCAGGAAACATCAGTTACAGAATGCTGTATTTTTGTCATTTTTAAAACTAAAGACTGTTTTCCATCATTACGTATTCTAGGTGTAGCTACTGCTCAACTCCTAAGTCCACTTTCCCAGGGAAATAAAACTTACACCTATCCCATTGGTGCGTGTGTTTCTCACTATTGATCTCACACTACTTTTAGCACTCATTACCAATATTATCAAGAACTAATGGCAAGGCAGCACAGCCTTCATGAAACATGGGGGCTTGGAAGAGAAGAGAAACTCTATTAGGCCCCACCAAAAAGGAGTTAGATACCAGGGATAGCCATGCTGGCCACCAGGCTCCACTAGTAGTGCTGTTGGAGAAATGACACCAGGTATTTCTTATCCCATATCCAACTTGCCTGAGGGGGTACCACATAGTGAGCACTTTTCTTCCAGATCAGCCCTGTGAGGTGAGCAGCCATAAAGGTGGCCTGGTTAGAAGAGGGAAAATACTAAAGAGAAGAAATCATCTGCTGAAAAATATGGACAGAGAAAGGGCAGCCAGCCCAGGACTGCGAACCTGGAGAGGGGGCTAGTGAACCAGAAACATCCCTGAAAAGTGCAACCAGGGTACCTAGAAACCAGAGACATCCTGAGATACCACTGATAAGCAGAAAAACAAGGGACTGTAACAGCGATGGTGGAAAACAGTCTGGGAAAATAAACTTGCTCTGAAAGAACAGAAAACATTATCATGTATTGGCTGTTACAGATGAAATCCAGACATTAACAGCATCTGCTCAAAGTACACCCTCTTATGCCCCTATGTTATAAACAGGAATTAATTTTTTATGCAAAATCGATCCTCTGTCTCTCTGAGGGCTTCCTGGTTGAAACCCACACAAACTTTCTCCGGGATCTCCGATTCTTACCAGGGAGAGACTGGTGACTCTAGACTCCGGGCAGTGAGACCCTCCATTACCTTGTTGGTTCAGTCTGTCATCCCCTCTTTTGGGATTGGCTGGATGTGCTATATTCACCCCAGACTGGTTTGTGTCCCCTCTTTTGGGATGGTTTGTCTCTTTCTGAAATCTAATTTGCTTCATATTGATGTTACATGTGTTCATATAAGTAATCTGCCATAAGTGTATCTGCTGCTGTATTGTTAATAAATTTGCTTTGCTAATGACAAGCTGTGGTAATCAGTAACAGTACATAAGTACTTGGTTGTTGCAGTTATTGGTTGTACTACAATACTAATTGATGTTATTATTGATTGATACCATACTATTGATTGATACTATATAATTGATTGCTGCTAGTAGTTTGCAATAGCTTGATATATATACTCATTTATATTCACTTTATTAATCATAGGTATATTTGCTAGTGGTGATTTCTGTGGTATTTGTGGTAATTTGTAATAAAGTAGAGAGACTTAAGGGAAAAGGCCCCTGTGTCCTCGCGTATTATGGAATCCTATGAACCCACTGTCATGATCTCTACACTAACCTCTTAGGTTGTGACACCCCATTGCGACCCCATGTTTCCTCACAGTGGGGGATATGCTGTGTGTGCACTGAGCAGCTGAGGTCTCAGCCCATGGGCTCCCTGTGATGCAGAGATGGGGATGAACTGCTCCCACCCCCTTCCTCCCACTCCCCCTAGGATTTTGAACTCCTCAAAGGGAAGAAAGAGGAAAACAATTCACTGTTTTCAGGTTTGCCCAGGAAGTGACTGTCCAGCAGGTAACATTTTTCTAAGGGTAATAACACACTTTACAGTGAGGCATAAAGAAACATCTATTTTTTCTTCTTTTTCAATAAGTTCCTTTTTTAAGTGGTAGGAGCAATGGCCATAGATCAAAGCAGACTCTGTGTGTCTGTGTGGTGGTGTGCTGTGGATGGTACATCATCCTTTGAAATACACTTGCCTGGGCTGAGTGCTGCTAGACACACGGCAATTCCCTTTGGGTGCTACAGAAATCTGTCTATTAATAATAACTATTGTTTTTCCCCTAGACATTCATTGCGGTTTCTTGAAATTACAAAAGGCAGGGGAGCTTTGCCCTCGAGATCTCCAAGCAGAGACTGTGTACAGGAGATCATTGCGCTCATGCAGACACATGGGTGACCCAGGCCCTGCTCTCACTGCTCGCTTCTCAGATGACCTCCTGCAGCACTCTTGTGGCAATGCCATAAGCCAGAGCAATCATTGGTGCGCTTTCTTCCCGGTGCTAAGTTCCTTGATAAGTCTTGCTACTTGGCAACTGTAGCATCTAAGTGCCAAAGCCAATGACATGGCAACCAGGTGTTTTTTTCCCCTAGTTTACTCTATTCATGTGATTTTCCCAGGAATTATGAAATCTTTCTTGTATGAGCACAGGCTCAAATTGAAAAATAGCTGTGTGCATAGGAAGGCAAATCTGCCTCAAAGCAAAAATCCTCTCAATTCCTCTAACCTGAAAGTTTGATATTAAGAAATACCAGGCATCCACAGGTTTATAACTACTGAACTCAGCGGCAATTGCCAGTGCTCAACAGCTCCAAAACCCTACAGGACTAAAATGCTGTTCTGAGGGGAATTCTGCTGACAGAATCTAGTCAGGTACATGGTTAGTTAGCAGCTGGCCACGCTGTGCTAAGTTTAGAAGGCTGCAAACACATAACCTTCCAGTCAAGGGTGATAAATTTACTCTTGGATGAATTGTGGATAAATGAAAGAAGCTTTCAAAGGCCTGTCAGTGCGAGCTTGCTAGCCTGCATGCAACTGCCACAAAATGTTCTGCAGCAGGCTTATCAAGGCTAGGCGCATCCTGACATGAAACAGAGTGGTCTTGTGATTGAGTTCTGTGCTGGGGGAAGTCTTTTTGCCTTGGGCAACATGTCAGAGACATGGTGGGTGCTGAAGAGCCAATGCCACATCTCTCTGCTCCCTGGGCTTATGCCCAGAAGGGCAGTAGTGGCCTGGCACTGGCAATGTGGCACTGCAGCAAGACCACACAACATCTCAGACCTCCAAGGATGCACCAAAGCACGGTCAGTTGTGAGCTGGACAGAAGAGAAGGTTGGAGAGGTGGTGTCTGATGCTGAGGTGGCTCCTGCAGGTGATGGGGCCTCAGGAACCTCCAACAGGGACCTTAAATCTGACCAGAAAGATGTGAAGCCATGCCTGAGCAGAAAGAGGACTTCAGAGAGAAAGCACAGAGAGGAAAATACTTTGTGGCATCATTTGCAGAGGCTGAGGAGAAGCTGCAAGTATCCATCCCAGGCTTTTGCCTCTGCTCTCTCCTGCCTCTTCACACCTTTTCTCCTCTCCTCCTGTTGCTTTATCTTGCTTTGATTGTCAGACTTTTACATATATTTAAATAAATCTAAATAAAATCTATCTCTATATATCAGTATATATTGATAACAGGATCGTGGCAACACGTATATGCTGTTTACTATATATGATATGCATGATACTTAGGATATGTACATTAATTTATATTAGTATGTTATTTATTTAATATATTCATAGAATCATAGAATGGTTTAGGTCATCGAGTTCCAACCCCCCAGTCATGGGACACCTACCTCTAGACCAGGCTACTCAAAGCCCCATCTAGGCTGGCCTTGAACACTTCCAGGGATGGGGCATCCTCAGCTTCCCTGTGCAACCTGTTCCAGTGTCTCACTACTCTCAGAGTAAAGAATTTCCTCCTGATACCTAATCTAAATCTTCCTGCTTTTAGTTACCCCTCATCCTTTCACTACACTGCCTAATAAAGGGTCCATTCCCATCTCTCCTTTAGGTACTGGAAGGGGCTATAAGGTTTTCCTGGAACCTTCTTTTCTCCAGGCTGAACAACTCCACCTCCAACAGCCTCTCATTCTAGATATGTATATATGTGCATATATATATATATTTTTATGTATATATACTTTTTTTTTCCAAGGCTCACAGCTTTACTAGCTTTGCTTCAAAGGCCTAACTAAACAATTCCTCTTCTCTATCATTGGTTTAACTGGAATTTATTAACAATGATTACTGCTGGTAAGTTAAAGAATAAGCTGATTTAACTACGGCAGGGCTCCCATTAGCTTTTTATGTGTATTTTCTACCCTGTTAGGCATCATAGCAGCAGTTAAATCAGTTGGCACCATCTGTCCAGATGCCTATTTTCAGTTGCCTATCAGTAGAACCTAATCTCAGTTAATGCTTCAGCTCACGTTTTAACTAATCTGCCAGTTTAGTTAATACTGCAGTTAATACTGCATACAGTATTTCCAATTCCTTCTTCAAAGTGTGAGCATAAAACAAAAAACTGAATGGAGGTCTCCAGCAACAGTATTTTTTTCTGTAAAGGAAGCAACAGCAACAGAGCAGACCTGCACCCTGTGAGATGCTCTGCATTCCCTGTGCAACTGTGTGGATCAAGAGCCGTCCACACACCCCCAGGTGCAAGCAAGTCTTGGGGTGCAGTGATCGGTGTGGGTCAGCATGGAAAGCTGGAAGCCAGGAGTGAAATTTTCCGCATGATGAAGTAAAGGCAAATTTTACGTTACCTGTGAGACAGCCAAAATGTTACGCATGATTTGTTTTTCTAGAGGTACCTAGCACTGAAGTCAGAAGTGATGAGGGCACTGAGAACTTCAGCAAATGAGGCCCAAAGAGCATTATTAGAGAGAAAGCATCTGTGCAGGTGCTGCGTGGGGAGACAAACTGGGGTGAGCATAGGAGTTGCCACCCAGTATTAACCGTCTTCCAGCCTCATGCAAAACAACCATTTGTCTTTATTCCAAGACACCTAGGGAGGCCTGCTTCCCATCCAGCCCAGATCAAGCGTGCCCACAAATCTCTCATTGTCCTGAAATAAGCAGTGCATGCTCGAGTCCTCAGCCTCCCACCTGTATGGAGACCTTACAGACACCTATCGACCAACAGCAGTGGTGCCCTGCTCTGCCCCAGTGCAGGAGGAACGCAATGCAACAGGGCATTAAATCCACAGCTGACCTCCAGCTTTGTTCATGTTGCAATCTGGGACTTTATGCCACATTTGAAGAACAATTTGAAGATTGAGGCCACAGTGTGGGGACCTTCTGCCACCTGGTACCTATCCCTCTTCTCAGTGTCCCCTTCTGTGGACTGTCCCCTCAAGGTTGTCCACAACCACTTCTGCCTTTGCACAGCACCCAGCACAGGGGGACTCGAGGCAATCCTAGGGCTCCTCTGGCTGCTGCCATCAGGTAAATAAGAACAACTTGGTACAATGTACTCCTAAAATCTACCCTATTTCAGAATACAGATTGGACATACAGTGTTAGGAAAAGTCTTGGGGAGGGTAGAACAGGGCTGAACCTTGCTGAGAGGCAAGGTTCTGGGAGCTGAGCAAGCAGGCACAGCAGCAGCAGTCTGAAGACACTTCCTGTTTTTATACAGGTTTCCCCCCACCCGTGTTCTGCAGAGAAAGTCTTTTTTGTTCTTTTATTTTTTTACAAAATGAGACAAGAGAAGTGTTACTCAAACTGCAAGTCTTTGTTTTTACATGGATCTTCCTGAGAAACTGAGAAGCACTGAATCAAACAGAAGATAAAAAAAAAAAAAAGTCTAAATCTTCTCCATGGCCCTGAGAACAAGTGATAGATATCACCAGTTCCTGCTGAAGGTGAGCAGAATTGATTTGCAACCAGAAGAAACTGCTTAGCTGTGCATGAAAGGCTCGATCCTGCTGTGCTGACTCAGGCAAATCTGCTGCTTAAACATGCAGCCCAACACTTCAGATAAGATATTTTGCCAATGCTCAAGCTCTCTGTTCAAAATCAGAGCAATGACTCTGTACCCTGCATATCACCAACACGTGCCTACCTGTGTGTAAGTCTCACTGATGGAACAGAAGTGGGTTTCTCCTGGCCATGGGACAGCTGCCCAGCAGGTGGTCTGACTTTTAAAAGGTGTGTTTCTGCAGGCACATTCACCGTGTGCGATTCAAACATCACCACTGGACTTTCCAAAGCTGCCTAAAAAAAAAAAGTCAGCCTTTTCATCAAGCCCACAGGCATCAGGGCGATTCCCTCTGAGCAGGGTTGCACTGAACACTAAGGCGACCCGGGCACTGCCCTCAAACAAATATCCTGTGGTAAAAATTGGTCTCCTAAAAGTTCAGAAATTAGGGGCAGGGTGCGAAGCAATTATTTTTCTTAATGAAAGACCATTAGGAAATGGTCCCATCTGTGGGACTGCACAGAGATTTACTGGGGCTTGCATTGTTTCTAAAATGTGGAGTAAGCTAGAGAGGGAGTGGCAGAAATTACAGATGACACCAAATTATTCAGGGTACTTAAACCTGAAGCTGACTTTGGAGACCTGCAAAACTACTTCAAGGTGTTGAGTGACAGGGCAATAAGCAAAAAAAGCTGATAAGCAATAAAAAAGGCTGATAAGCAATAAAAAGGGCTGATAAGCACGGACCAACATACTTAGGACAAAAAAGATTAACAAGATGACGGACCTTAATTGCTACGGCTCCAGAAAGTGGCTCTGACATCACGGTGGAAAGTTCTCTGAAAATTTCTGTTAACACTCAGGAGCTGTGAAAAGGCAAATTGAATGTGAAGACTTCTTAAGAAAAGTGTAGAGCACAAAATAGGGTTCATAATATTGGCCGTGAATAAATTCATGGTGTATGTATACTTCAAATACTTTGTGCAGCTCTGGGTAATGCCATCTTGCAAAAAAACCCAAACAGAAGATGATGACTGGAAGCATCCTACAGAGATGCAAGGTGGTTTCCATGGATGGAGACCCCAGAGCCTCCTCAGTCTGGAAAAGTATAAGGCACAGCCAAGGCCTGAGGACATGAGCAGCGTGGAGCAAGGGATTGGGGGTTTTTATGCCTGCCACCGAGTGCTGTGGGACCCACAAGGGCAAAGACACCGCTCTGGTTCAAGACATAGGTTCACATAGGTTTTGTCCTGTATGTGATTGCCAGGCTCTGGCTTGAGGGGTCCTATGTCCCTGATTGCTAAATGAGATTCTTCTGTGCTTTCTCCATTTCTACACTCTAGGGCAGACTTCTGCTGATGACCACTCCCACAGGCAAGATAGATACTCTCCAGGTGGACCCTTGAGGCGACCTCCCCTGACTCTTCTTCCATTCTTGTACTGAGTATATCTAGACAGGGAAAGTTGTCAAGATTTACAGAGGTAATCTAATAAAGCCCAAGCAAACTAAAGACAAATCTTGCTTATATCTTAACCTAAACGTATCTGCTGGAGATAATCCTGTTTCTTCAAGGATTCATCACATACCTAACAGATTCGTAGTGATATATTGGCCATTTATTCATGTTGTAGGATAGGGCCTGGCCAGAAGATATCGCGCTGTACGGAAAGATAAGGGCCCTCTCCCTGTGGCTAATAGAAAGTAGTTTATAGTTTGTGATGCAAGCAGACGGATGTGACGTTGTAAATCTAAAGCATAAAAAGCTGTATCAGTAAACAATAAACGCCATTTGCCGTCCACCACGTTGGTGTCTGCAAGCTGATGGACCGGACAACCTGGGGTTGGTTGCCGTGCCGTTCCTGAACCAGGTCGCCACGCCTATCTCAGGCAACATATTCATGATCTAAGAAGAAGTTGATATAGTCATTGTTTGTGAAACCATTATGGAAGCCTCACTTTGATATCTTCTTTCTGGCCAAAATTCAAGTTTAAATAGAATATAAATTATTTTATTGTGCCTCAAAGGCTTTCTATTCTGCTTTTTTTCTTTTCCCTTTCACAGTCTAGAGGGGTGGCAAGCCTGTAGCAGTGTGTGAGTGAAGGTGTAACAGTGCAGTCTTTGATGACTTTCATATGTAGTCTCAGCAGAAGACTCTGTACTATTTTCCCTAAAAGAATTTTTGTTATTATATTACCTTATTCAAAAGTTCATGGAGACCCATTTCCACCCTGATCAATGATCATTGGTACCTTTATCCAGAACTGAAGAAGCATGAGACACCCTGACACTTAGGGACTGTGGAAGTCCTTCACTTCAGTATGTAGGGCAGAATCTGCCCTGACTCATAAAGATGGAAGAGCGAGGTTTGTTAGCTCCTGCTGATACCTGCCAGTATTTTACTCTACGGGTAATCTGTCTGCCTCTGGCAGTGCATAGAGATAGTCAAATCAGGTCTTGAATAGGGCTCTTCATGGGAAATCTTGCTGATTGCACATGCAATGTCCCGTTGACGCCAACTGGGCTACCCTGGGGTGATCATCACTGCCTGGTAGAATGCCAGTTGGTCAGGTAAAATTCTTCTCTATTTATTTTACCAGCTTGCTGTTGCTGTTAGGTTTTGTTTGAAATTTGTTCTGCCTATTTGAAATAATGGCATGGGTGCTCATAAAACTGTCACTATTTTCTGTTTGAAAGGTACATCATTATTATTTTTTTGCCTAATGCCTTAGGATAGCCTTTTTATGCTGCAAGTTTCAAAAAATGTATAAATATAGCTGCCAAAAAAACGGTTCTGCTTGTTTCATTTTTTATTAACGGTGCTAGTTTGTCTCTATTGCTATGGACAGAGATGCTTGTTGCTCTTTTACATAAAAATACATTAAGAAAAAAATGCTGTTGGGAAGTATATACAGCACTGTCTTCCATGTGTAGACTCAAGGGGCTGAGGTATGTGGTGAACCTTCATACTGACATCTTCCTCCCCACAGGCTTTGCCTGCAGGGAAGGGCAGTGTCCTGGTTTGAGGACACAACAACAGGCAGCCTGTATATAAAATCAACATCAGCAGAGAGCAGGCTCTTTCCCAATTAAAATGCACTCTGGGCACCCTCCTGGTTATTTCCATCGGGTGACTTCAGGAGCAGAAGGCTGGTTGGGCAAGTGGCATTGCTCAACAAAGCATTAGAATCATAGAATCATCCAGACCGGAAGGGACCTTCAAAGGTCATCTAGTCCAACCCCCTGCAGTCACAGGGACACCTCCAACTAGGCCAGGTTGCCCAGGGCCTCATCGAGCCTCACCTTGAATGTCTCCAGGGAAGGGGCCTCAACCACCTCCCTGGGCAACCTGTAGCAATTAGCTCATTGGCAGCTACTTCTTTGATGGAAAAACCTCTAAAATACAGCAGCTTGGGTCAGGAGATGACTGGCCTTCTTCAGAAAGTGCTGTTGTCACTCTGTTTTTTCCCACCTTTCTCAGCAGTGGCCCAAGTGCATCCTCCTGCTAGCACAAGAACAGTCCCCCTAGCAGAAAGAAATTGAAAATTTTCTATATCAGGTGCTACACCCTGCAAACCATCCATCTCCCTTGAGGGGCATTGTACTGGGCTGTGGCAACAGGAATGGCAGCAAAGAGATCATCACAGTGGAAACTACCCCATGTGAAACCAGGGACTGAAAATTGTAGTGTCCTCAACGCGTGCTCCTGGACTGACTATAGGCAGCTATTTAAAAAAAAAAAAAACATATATGGAATAACATACTGCGTAAAAACCATGCCATGTTTAAACTGGTTAAGGAGTGGAAGGTATTAGGTAGGAGTGGGGTAAGCTCAGTTTGTCATTTGACACATGGGTTTATGCGAATAGAGCGTGGAGTGTGGTGAGGTAGTGGTAAGAGTGGTCCAGGGTTTCTCACTTTAACCCCCTTGCTCCGGGTGTACAAAGCATCCGCAAGTTCAGCCACCACAGCTTTTAGAAGTCACCTCTTACACCTTCCCACCACTGTACCCACTTGTCACCAAATGCCTCAGTGCCCCGTTCCCGCTCTAGGCCCGAGCACTAAGCAGAGAGCGCGTTGGGGGTGTGTGGTAACAGCTTACTCATAGGAAAATGCCGACGTTAAAAAATGGAAAAGTGATGTCAGGAGAGGTGTGAGCAACCCCTCCACGTCACTCCGCCTCTGCTCGACACAGGAGAAGAAAAATGCTTCAGAGGAGATCGGGTGCCTCCAAAACGGCTCGCTGCAATATGCAATGGGAAGGCTGTTTCAGGAAATACTTTTCAGCTCCGTGCACTGGGGATGGTGGAGCCCGGCAGCAGGGGGAAGGCTGATGCAAACGCCACGGGGGCTGGGCAAGGGAGGGTGGAGGGAGCTGGCGTGGGGGCTGTCATGGGAAAGGCACTGTATCCACATCTCACTGCCCACAAATCCAGAGAGGGCATCCATCAGAAAAGCCCCAGGGGCTGTGTTACTCACATCATACCCCCAACCACAAAAAAAAATTGCTAGAAAATGCCATGCAATGACTTCACACACACACACACACACACTTTGCCCTTGGGTGCTTTCCATGCACCAGTGTGTGGCATGGGAAACCTGGGCTGGTCAAACCAGAAACTTGTGTGATCCCTGGCAGAAAGCAGTGGGCTGAGATGGTGTGGAAAGCCAAGAGTCCCATGAAAGCATCCAGACCCTTTGCTGTGCCAAGCAAATGATCCACACTGTTGCCTCCATGGCACCTGCCATGGTATAAGGCAGCCAGCAGCCACCTGCTGCCCCATGGCATGTAGGCTGGCAGGACGCTGGCATCTCCATCAGGCACAGCCACCCCCGTTGGCCACACCATGGGCATCTACTCTGCCCACCCTGTGCAAGGCAAAACACCCACAGAGGTTCCCCACCAGCATCTCCTGGCTGAAGCAACCTACAGGGATTCAGCTAATACCTGTGCTGTACAGTGGTGGCTGCTCAGACATAGGCTGCCATGAGCTGCTTAATTGTAATCTCTGTTGTCCTTTGTCCTTTGAACTGTACTCTAGGTATTTGCTATTTGCAAGGGAAAGAGAGCACTTGGAAAGCTGAGCAGATGTGCTGCTCCTATGCGTGGTGGGTCTATCACCATGATGAAGGCAGCAGAAAGCACAGACTGATGGCAGCAGGGAAATGTTGAGCTGAGCAGCTCTTGGAACAGTGCTCATCACTGACAGGGGAGTGAGACCTGGCCCTCAGAGGCCAGCAACCCACCCCGCCACCATGGCCATGCCCAGCCCCAAGTTTGCATCACAGCCCAGTGAGGAGGCTGTGAGAGAGGACCAAGTTGTGCAGATGCCGAAATAAATGTAACCTCCCTTTCCGAAGCAGCAAGGCTGGCACCAGCACACAGGTGCCCAGCCAGCAAAACATTGAGGAGCAGCACAGAATCACCAGCTCCACCAGCTTCTAGATGTGTCTCTCCAAATTTGTTAGCCAGACTGTCCCTGGGAATCAAAACTTGAACTTGGACTGAAGCCAGGATGTTTTTTTTTTTTGCTTTCTGTGCTTTCTGAAGAGGACTTTTTGTTCTTTTTATTCATTGAGCTGCTAAATGACAGGGTGAATTTATCATGAAATTCTAATTTACTCAACCCTGTCCCCCCGTTTATTTAGCTGTGCTTTGTGAATTGTAAACTGTGACCCACAAAAGGACAAAACAGAGAGGATCGTGGCCAGTTCAGCAGTTTCAGTGCATGTGGACTCTTTGCAGGGCCATAATCACTGCCCAGCTCTTCTTGCAAGGTGACATCTGCCAGGGTAATTAGGAGAGGTCCATGCTCGGCACTAGGCAGCCCTGCCTCACTGCGGGTCTGCACCAGATAATGAACTCAGGCGAGCTGTTAAGAGACATGCTTTTCTACCAAGCCATCAAGAATTAATGGGGAAGAAATTAGTGTTTTCTAGCTGACACTAGAGAAAGAAATGGTATTTTCCCATTTTATCGGTCATGGACTCTCTGCTGACTGTAGGGATAGCAACGTGATGCTACCATTGGCACTGAAAAAAGTCACTGGGAGTGTTGCAAACCAACAGTGATAAGGGAAATACCCAGTCCTACTTCTCTATTCCAGGCTGCATTTACATCAAGAGCAGCCGCTGATGGGGCTGGTTGGGAATTTTCTCTTGGAATGATTTCTCGTCAAATACCCAAATACTCAGTTTTGTTTTATAAGCAGTCGGAAAAATTAAAATGGAAGCACCAGCTGTGCCGCATCACACCCCAGGGGCTGTTTCTGAGCTGGCATGGGCGACCTCTCCCAAGCTCTCTTCCCCATGCCAGCATGGAATTCCTGGGTTTTGGGAACAGGAGGCAGCTCCCCGCATGCACACAGGCACCCCATGCCTGTCGGAAAGCTGGCCCCACTGCTCAGCTCCTCACACAGAGGTTTAGCTCCAGTCAGCTCTGCCCACCTTGCAATGAGTTTGGGAGGTGGCACAAAAAGGTGGGCAAACTGGGAAAGGGGTAGTTGACACTTGCTGTCCTTGCACTGGTGGTGTTCCTGATGACCAGCTTTCCAGGCTTTCTGAATGAGAATTTCTTGATTATGTTTTATTTTTCTCTCACTTCACAGAAATGACATTCTGAGTGTTTTGGATTGCACTAAGCCTAGAAAACTGGGGAGAAAAGTACACAGAGCTATTTTCATCTTGCTTCAGTTCAGTTTTGCTGCAGATTTTCAGCAAAAGCTGGGGTCATTCCCTTCACCCTAAGCTGCTGATATGCCAAAATCCCACAGAAGTCTATCAGCACTGATGAAAGCAGGAAGTAGCAGAAATTTCTGCAGCAAGATTGTTCTCATGACTGTTTTGGGTCCAACAATAAGAAGTTCACATGCAGTTCAAATATTTCTTGATCATTTTTCTGGAGTGAACCTCCACAGTATTTGCCATTTACTCACTGATATGTCTTTATTGCACAGGGGATGGTGGCTGTTTCTTTATCTTATGTTCTTCAGTTATCCTTACCTTATACAGCAGCCTATCCTCATCTCAACCTGGATCCATGCTCCCATTTACAAGGATATCTAGTCCCAAAAGGTCAGACATTGAAGAGGTCAAGAATATAGCAGATCTCCCAGGCTTATCTTAAGTACATTCCTCAGGACAGTAAGGAAGCTCTGCTCCTGAACAGCCTCTGAGGTAACAGATGGAAGGAAGGATGGAAATATGCAGGCTATGGGGTTTGGTATGCTCCAGTCCTGGCTGTATGGATCTCTTCCCTGTTTTTCTCAGCATTCGTGATAAGGAGTTTCCAAGCAGTGACTTTTGCAAATATTTACTGAGAGTCTTTTTTCCCAAAAATGGCAGAAAGGAGGGAGGGGAAATGCCTCAATGAATAGGAAACCTGTTGAGGAAAATACTGACTGAGTGTGGTCAGCTACCTCTGAACACTTGTGAAGTGCAGTGTTGTGATAGCCATTTTCCCAACAGTTCACGCCACCATGCCCAGCCTGGAGTCCAGCAGGCTGATGGCTGGAACACATCTCAGACAGATGGCTCTAGGGTACTTTGGGTTTGACTCTCCTTTCCATATTCCTTGACACTGACCAGAATGTTTGGAGTATCGCAGCATCTAAGGGAATGAGCAGGACAGAAATATTCATCTGGCCTTGGAAAACTTGGGTTAAACTAAGCATTCAAGTGAATCATCTACAAGCATGGACACATGCAGATTATCACTGAATCTTTTGCTTATTCTTGATGGTAGACAGACAGATCTCCACTTGTGATAGCCTGATGCTTCCTCACAGAGAATCACTGTTACCATCTCTTACAATTTTCCTGGGTGGTATGCCTGCCTTGGGATCTATGTTCTTGAATGACTTGGCTAGCTGATTTGTTATATTAAAAATAAAGTCAGTAAAAATATTCCTTGCTTTGCCATTACAAAATAAAAAAGCATTTTTTGTTCTTTTTTTTTTTTTTTAATGTGTTCTGCTATCCTTTGATTTGCAGTGGAGACAGAAAATCAGGCTTGTGACTTAAAGTCACAAAATCTCAAACTAGAGAAGTCAATATGTTTTCTGTTTATTATTTTTTGTTTGTTTCTTATATATAAGGAGGAATTGCCTTAACAAAATCACAAAAAAAAAAAACCTTAAAGGTTTGTAAAGACAAACAACCAGAAGTTAGAAATGGCCTGGATTTAGGTTTTCTGTTTTTTAAATTTTTCTCCTTTCTTCTCCCATCAACATCACACATAGTGTTGTCTTTAATTACAGAATCTCATGCTAATATTTTTTTTTCACTCACTGTGAAGCTACTAAGTATATAACCACATAAGTAAAGACTATTTCATAGTTTGACCCATGTGTCAGATAGATTGATCCATGTGGCAGACGACTGATTCTGAAAGTCCTGACTTTCAGAACTTTTGGTGCAAAATATACTTTTGCACTAATATACTTTTTTTCTGATCCTGGAGCTGAATTCCTTCTGTTAAATATTCACCAATGTTGTTTTGTTGCTTCCTGTAGCTGATTGTTTTATTGTTGTTCTTAAACGGTTCAGCTTCTCTTATTTGGTGTTAACAGAGCAGAGTTTGACTAGTTCATGGAAGTTAATCTGAAAGCGCTGCCAGTAGTGCATCAGGGCTCCTGACTACCAGGAAACTTTCAAGACCCCAGCTCTCAATATAATTATTGAATTATTCATCCTAAATTGTAATAACATTAAATTCCTCTTTTTGGACAGATAAATAACAGCTAACTTAACTGAAAATCTCCCTTCAATTATTCAGATTCTGAGACATCTACCTAGTAATTGTCCATTGATCCTTTCATTGAGAAAATTCTCCCCAGAGCTCCAAACACGGTAATCTGTTTAGAAGACAATTGGTCTTTCAATAGTGGCCACAATATTAATAATAAAAAACACAAAGAAGTGGAAATACCAGAGCAAAGAAAATTAAGCTCCCCACTAAGTTGAGGACTCTGGATAAAGCAATCTGTGTTAGGAAAATGGTAGGAAAATTTCCCACCTCTCTGGTAGCTAATTCCAGGAAATAGACTCCACAAATTCGTTTATATCTGTGTGGCTAGGGCCACACAGTCAGCAGGGAGGAATCACTCACAGCCCTGGTGCATCATTTCCGTTGAGAGGACAAGAGGATTACAGCTGGGTATCTTTGATGCACTTCCCCCAAAACAACGGAAGAGGCAACTCTTTTCCAACCAACACTTAACCCAAAAGTCATTCTCTGGGCTTTCCTCTGTGTCACCGCCTGGCCTGCTGGGGTGGTGTGTCACACTGCCTTTTCGCCTGCCTCTGAAGTGTCTCTTCTTCTCCCTCCCTTCTCAGGGAGTGATAGCTTTTCATCCATCACATTTGAGCCACAAGGGGCTTTGCATGGCTTTGGGAAGTGACTTTTGCCTCTGCTTAGTTTTGGAGATCAGGTTTATATCATTAAGTAGATTTCCCTTGCTGCGACCTCGGAGATTTTGGCTAGTTCATTAGGCTGTTATGATGATGATTATGCAACTAAGTGCATTGCAGCACACTGGACCTCTTTCTCCAAACACCACCTTTTCAATGAGCTTCTAAATATTTTTCTCATCCTTTCAAGTCTACATTTTTCATGAGAGTAATTTCTGCCCACATATCCACTCAATTCTTGCATGTGCAGTAATAAAATCTGAGAAGATGCTAACTGTATGAAAGAATGAAATACCAGGTAAGAACATTTCAATGAAGGCTTTTCTTGCTTTCTTTCATCCCTCAAATGTTAAGAAGGATTATTCCTGCCTTATGAAAAAGGCCTTAAAGAAAGCCCTAGGGTCTGAAAGAAAGCCCTGGGCTCTGGGGGAGGAAGCCCAACCCCCAAAAAACCCTAGGAAACCACAAAAAGGGAAAACAGGAAGGGAACATCTAGAGAGCACTGAAAACATATTTTATCACAAGAGGGCAGTGTATATTAACAAGTGAGGAAATAAACCACGTTTCACATGAGGCTAATCTCTTTCTTTTAAAAATTTACAAAGGCTTTGCTGCCAGTGTTAAAGAAAAAGAAAAAAGGCACAAAAGAGAGCAAAGAATGTCTTGTGAAGTCTGTTGTTCACTGGGACAGCAGGAATCTGTGCCTGGTACCAGGTATTGTGATTTTTTAAGAGAGATGAGAAAGCTCTTGGTGGCACAGTAGCCACAGGTTATCCCTGTTTTGCTGTTTCCCTGGCAGACAGCAATGCCACCTGCCGAATGGTCATTTTGCTTGTATCATAACACCAGCAGAATGACTACTCTCACATCAGAGGTGTTCATCCTGGCAACAAAGAAAGAAATGAAATTTCCCTCTCAGAAAGAGGAATTTAAAGCACAGGGATACACATCTGTGTAGGGCTGTGCTATAATTGGTCCCACTGGCCAGAAGGAGGAAAAGCTGAAACACGTGTCCTTCCCTGGTTGCTCCTATGGATCTGCCCCTTTTGACCACACAGCCACCAATAGTCCCTACAATGTGGAGCTGCTGTGAATATTTGCTGACACTCCCATCTACCAATATCCCCACCTCCCCAACACTTGTTTTGGCGAGGAGCATGCTTTGGAGAAGGGCCCATAACGGTAAGCCTTCCACAGTCAGGTTGTTGGAGACAAACAGAGGAAACATCTGGTCTTTAAATCTTTCTCTGAAGATGGGGAGATTGGGCTTGGCATTATGTCTGCCAGTGTAAGCAGAGATGGTGTCATATAATTGCCTTATACCAAAGGCTAAATCTGCACTTCAGACTCTGAGCACTTTCTTAACTATGTGAATTTGCAGAGTGCAGGATGAGCAAGATCTTCCTAGAGATACTGGTCCTCTTCTTTGCTACACTGCTTCTCTTCTTGTTTTCAGAGGACATGTTAAGCAAGTGAAGTGGTGCCCATTCAGAAGTTGCCTCTATTTAAGTGTGATGGAACCCTTACAGTACTTCTGGGGACAGAAGAGCAAGTTTCGATGATCTAGGAAAGCTTAAAGCACCTGTTTAAGGGTCAGACAACTGTGACCCTTTACTGTTACCTCTATTTGCCCAGGAATAGCAAACTTTTGTAGTGAAGAACTCAGTGCTCGGGAAGGGAGTTGCTGTAAAAAGTTGCTGCTATTTCTCACAGTCATGCAGGAAGCACTGTTGCAGGGCATGTACTCAGTGCCAATTTTGGCCACATTGGAACTTGAGAGCCTGCAACTGTGCAGGTCTCAATGAATTGGCCCGCTTCAGCCCTCCCGATCTTGTATTTTGAAGTATTTTTTCTGTATTTAGTTATGAAACAATATACTTAGTCCAGCACAGAACATCCACAGATTTGCATCAAGCTCACTGTTTCCTCATCTGCATGTCATGGAACCACGCAGTGCTACCAGCTTCTGGCTGAAGAGTAGTGTTGTCCTTTTTGGGGGAATGAACATCCTGAGTGAGCTGTTTGCTGCTGTGCAGCCAGCTAAAATATCCTCATTGCTTCAACTGGGCTAAAAGAACTTTTACTGGCCTCTGTTTTAAAAGTAACATTCATGAAAATGCCATTTATGTCAAAATCATATCTCAAAACATTTTCATATACTTACAGGCTCGGTGATACAGTGATGCTCCTCCAAAGTGCATTAAAAAATAAAATATGCATTTGACAAGCAGAAAAAGGACAACAGGTAGCAGTCAATACAAATTAAAGCTATTAAGATTTAGAGAATAAGGGAAGCTCAAGAGAAGTTCCGTAGACTCCGGTACAAGAAAACGGATAAGTATTAATATAAAATCAAGCAATGCAATTGATGGAAATAGTAAAGTGGTTAGAAATAATAAAGAAAAGGGATGGGTGCCCCATGCCTTGAAGTGTTCAAGGTGAGGTTAAATGGGGCTTTGAGCAACCTGGTCTAGTGGAAGGTGTCCCTGCCCATGGCAGGGGATCGAAACTAGAGGAACTTTAAGGTCCTTTCCGACTCTAACCATTCTGTGATTCTACAATTCTATGAAACCCTCAGTAAATATTTCAGTCATATTTCAATAGGGAAGAGATGGTGCACTTGGCCACATGAGGATGATGAGACATTTTCTAATCTATAAGTATCTACAGAAGCAAAAAGGAGGTGTCTGGACAAACATCTATATCACTGACAATAATTTTTCAGAAATGCTATAATACTCCAGCGAATTACATTATGACACTAGCAAAGTGACAATATTGTGCTAATACTGAAAAAAGGCAGAGAAGGATGTGTGCGGTAACTGGAGGCTAACTCTATTCCTAAGTAAAATAATTGGAAAGCTCATAAGGGAGTCAATGAACAAAACCTTAAAAATGAGAATGCAATTAATTTCAGTCAGTACATGGAGAATAGATCCTATTAAGCACTAGTGTTTGACTTCGTATCACTTGCTATTTAAAAAAAAAAAATTAGCTCTATGAAATACTAGTGAATTACACTGACTGGAAAGAGAACGGGCTTAAAATATGACTGTCCACAAGGAATCACCTTCTAATGGAGATGCTAAAGCAGTCCTATGTCCAGACTCCTACTCTGAGTAAATAAATCTGGTTTTAATAATGAAGGCCTATTTAAGTCAAATGCGTTTTAATACAGATGGTGTAAAGATCTCCATCTATACTAAGGAATTCAGACCTACAGAGAAATAACTGAATGTTGGAAAGTGATAACTAAAAACAGCCAAGTTCACAGAGAGACAGTTCAGCATCAGTTTCCAGTGTGATAATATGGGGAGAAAATCAAATCACAGTCCTCAGATTTTCTAAATAAAAATTAGCAAGAAAATGAAAGGAAGTGGTTTTATATCCAGATAAGATGTCGATAATAATGAATATGATGCCTACAAATTTGGTATTGATAAATTGAAAAGAACCATGACAGATTTTCAAAATGTGGAGATAACATCTTTGAGTGAGAGAATCTGAATACAAAATCTGCTTAGATAACTAAAACAAAATTGAGAACTGACTCTATTAATCATAGAATAGTTTGAGTTGGAAGGAACCTTTAAATGTCATCTAGTCTAACCTCCCTGCAATGAGCAGGGTCATCTTCAAATACATCAGGTTGCTCAGAGCCATGTTCAGCCTGACCTGGAATGTTTCCAGGGATGCGGCATCTACCACCTCTCTGCACAACCAGTTCCAGGGTTTCACCCTCATTGTAAAAAAATTCTTCCTTATATCTAGTCTAAATCTACCCTCTTTTAGTTTAAACCTGTTACCCCTTGTTGTATTGCAATGTTTGTTCCCCATCGTTCTTGTAGGCCCCCTTTAAGTACTGAAAAGTTGCTGTAAGGTCTCCCTAGAGCTTTCTGTTCTCCAGGCTGAACATCCCCAACTCTCTCAGCCTGTCCTTATAGGGCAGACATAAAGACCATCTCGTTCCATCCCCCTACCATGGACAGGGACACCTCCCTCTAGACCAGGTTACTCAAAGTGCTATTCAACCTGGCCTTGAACACTTCCAGGGATGTGGTCTCCACAACTTCCCTTGGCAACCCGTTCCAGTGTCTCATCACCCTCATAGTGGAGAGATGAAGATATTGAACAGTACCGGTCTCATTACGGACCCCTGAGGGACACTACTTGTCACTGATCTCCATCTGGGCACTGAGCCATTGACCTGTACCCTCTGGATGTGACCATTCAACCAATTTCTCATCCACCAAACAGTTCACCCACCAAATCCATCTCTCTCCAATTTGGAGAGAAGGATGTTGTGGGGAACCATGTCAAAGGTTTTATAGAAGTCTAGATAGACAAAGGTCTTCCCTTGTCCACTGATATAGTTACTCCATATAGAAGGTTGCTATGTTGGCCAGGCAGGACTTGCCCTTGGCAAAGCCATGCTGGAAACCTCAAATTACCTCCCTGTTCTCCATGTGTCTTATCATAGCTTCTGGGAGTAACTGCTCCATGATCTTCCCAGGCACAGTGGTGAGGCTGATAGGTCAGTAGTTCTCAGGGACCTCCTTTCTATCTTTTTTAAAAATGGATACAATATTTACCTTTTTCCAGTTTCTGGGGTCTTCACCAGACTGCCATGAATTTTCAAATATCATGGAGATATATTAAAATAAGTAAGAAACTTCTCAAAGGGAAAAGAAGGGCAATTAATGTCATGCTCACATAGAGGAAGGCTGAGACAGTCTAGTGGTTTGTCTGGCTTCTGAATGTAACTTTCCAACTTTTGAGGGCATAATCTTTTCTATTTTATTACACCTATTGTTTGCCAAGTTACACATCTAGTCTTAAGTTCTTTAGATTCCTGTACAGTCAGTACGTAAGTATTCATAAAAGAATATTCATTTCCCCTCTAAGACATCTGTTGTAGGACAAGTTGAATCACCACTGTAGATTCCTCTACAGTGTAGAATACTTCATTCACTGCAGTTTCATTGCAGATTCATTGTGTAGATTCAAACTGTAGATTCAGAGTGTAGATTCATCTATACTGTGGAAGGCAAACACCACATGTACGGGGAATCACAACCTCATGTGCTGTCAGCAACACTTCAGGACTGCACAGAGGACTCTGTTTCCAAAGGATGCCATGGGATTTGAAGAATTCCTCTAAGGAGGCATAACTAGCCCTCATAGGGAGAGCAGCCAGATGATATACCTGTAAACAACAGAAGCATTCTGACCCCACTGAGATGACATCTGAGTGTAAAGCAGAAAAGATGTGATGAAAAGTATAAACATGATGTGGTGGGAAAAAATTGTTTAGAAGTCACAGGAACATCTCTGGAAGTGGCTAGGGACTCTAGATGTCTCAGATTTATGGATGCATGCTGGGAAAGCATTCCATGGAAGTCATCCCTTTGGGCAAACAAAACCAGCACTGCATTGACTAGCCACCAAAAAATCTGGTTAAGTCAACTCCCCACCTACTTTTGGGAAGCAAAAAGTATCTATTTATTTGGTTCTACTACTTTTTCAATGTTAATGTGACTGAAGGAAAGATTATTTTACTGAAGATTGCTTTGATGATTAGATAATACCGGTATGATATCTGGATTTGATAGATTGCTTATGCTCTGGCTGTCAACAACTCTAATGTCAACACTGATGAAGGTCATCAGACCACACCCTCCTGTTTGCTATATTGCCATATAAAAGAGGTTTGTTTTAGAAAAGTCCACATTTCCTATGCATGCATGCTGAGTATTACCTCCTAACAATTTATTCATTAGCAGATTTTTATACTCTTTACATTACTGATCATAGATTTTTAAGTTACTAATTATTGCAGGAATTCTTTTGAATAGAAGAGTGGAGGAGGAGACAGGCTTTCTACTTCTCTGCTCTACATTAAAGATTTCTGCATTTGTAATATTGAGCATATTTGGCTACTACTTTTCCTCAAAGAACTCAAAGGAAATGCTAATACTTGTTAGATCACTTTACTCTGTGGAGAGGTACTATGATTTCTTTAAATAAGATAAGAGATACTTAACATTTACACAAGATCTAACATGAAACTATTGGAAGAAATCTGATTAATATCAATGGATTTTGAAACGCACTCATCTGTTCAAATCACTGATCTTTGTCTCCTGAGTAATCAACATAAATATATATTTACTCATTTATTCTTTTAATTCCAGAAACATACTCTAAGTCCAAGTGCATTGTTCCTAGGTTCTTGCTCTGCCTAGGAAAGTTCTTAAATTGTATTACTAAGCATTCAGTTCTTGCAGACTGGCAGTTGATTGGAATGAAAACTGAATAAATGTTAATAGAGTATGCTGAGGTTTTTATTCTGTCCTTTTTTAAAGTTTTTTTTTTAAAAAACACACTTTTTTAAGTTTACTAATAATCAGCAAGGTGACCACTTATACCTCGTGTTTGTGCATAGTACCCTAATTTGCACAAGGACTCCCAGAATTGGTAGTGTCATGCAGTCCACAGAAAATTCAATCATCAGATGAAAAGCTTGACGTAAATTTGGGCATGATTCAAGTATTGGTTGTAAAGTAGAAACAATTTGAAGACTGTCCCCAGTCTTACATCACTTCCATCAGTGTTTTTCCATTTTTATTAAAATACTGTGAAGACTAGGACCCTGTTCAAATTCTGCCTCAGATTACAAAGTCACATCTATAGGAAAAAATATTCTTTTATCTGAATTCCAGTATGAAACTTCATCTTTCTTCCTGCTTGACAGCCAGGCCATTTGCCCTCTGCTGTTGGATTCTTGTGATTTATTCTAGCTAGAGCTGAAACAATCTTTAAACTCAAAATGCAGTTTTTCTGTATCATCCTTGCTTGATACAACCCAAATTTCCAAATGATAATCAGGTCAAGCCCCATCTTTCTCAAAAACTGAATTAGAGTTCAGGAGCCACCATATGAGCTCTGCTCCACAACAGAACACAGAAGTCCAGGTCAAAGTGCTGGAAAGATAGGAAACATTTTTGGTCAAAACTTACAGAGATAATTGAATGAAACCCATCTTTACATCTGTAGAAGAAGGGTTTTGAGACAATTTTAAAACTTGCATCCCGAAAACAGTTGTTTAAAAATAGCAGCAAACCTTCATGCATGGGGGTGTCCAAGGGTTTGCTGCTGCTACATATTTCACTCTAAAGGTATTCAGATACCATCATGATCGGTTGGAGGATAAAACCCTGAGCCAGATGGAAGAGAGAGATACTGTACTTGTGCAGGGCATGGTTTGCTGCAATGAAGCGTAGTTATTTGTTTTCTAAAAAACATTATACTTGACCCAGTTTAATTAACTGTGGGTTGCGGTTCAACATTTGAGAATTGGTTACTTAGAAGTTATACTGCTTTTAAAAAACCACTATAAAACAATCCTTTTTGTGGTCTGTTCTCAAAGTAGCAGCATAGATTAAGCCACTCAGACATGTGTACTGTATTTCCTTAAAGGCAGCAGCGCTGAAAATGCAGGCGGTTTAATGCTACGGTTTAACTAAAAGGTGTTATCTATATGCCATGTAGACCAAGAAAGCAAGTTTCTCTTTAAAGCAGGCAGCATTTGAGCAGTTTTATTCCTCATGGGTAAACTCTCCTTTCATGTTTACACAAGTGTCTACTGTAGCTGGGGAAAGAAAGTGGTTATTTAGATTTTATTTTACATAAAAACTTTAAAGTTATGCTTATGTAAAGATTTAGCTGACAGTTTTAGTTTAAAACGTGCTTTAGGAACACATCCAAATAAATGCAAGTAGCTTCCACCATGAGATCTATCTGTGACTGGTCACAAGACACAAACCTCTAAAGAAAAAACAGCATCTTCTGATCATTTCCAGTGTAGGTCAGATGTTAACTAACAACAACTCTATGTCTGAGCCACGCTGGCAACGATCAGAAGTTGTAAGGAGCAACAGGTTGCTTTGGTGGTCTTTGTTAAGGACAGTAAAGAAAGAGTCACTTTATGAGCTACTTCTCTCTAAGTGGTCACCTTAGATGGTAGTCTTGGCTCTGAGGACTGGAAGAGTACGGAAGGGGCCTTGAGATGTTTCTGAACAGCCACACCAGTTGACTCTAACTGCTGATCAGCTCTTTGTGTCTCTGCACTGATTATTAGATAAAGGCCAGATTTTGTAACATCTCCATTTCTTTCTCAAAGTCAGAGGACCATTGTGTCAAACACAATTCATCTCAGTCATTGTAGAGAACAGAGCCACATATGCAGACAAGGAGTCCATCTAGAAAAAATAAATGAAGCTAACTGGGTAAGTATAAGAACAACTGGGTCCACAGCCTGATGGGGTTATTATTATTTTTCAGATGTGTTTTCCCTCCAGGGATTTCCATTCCTGAATAGTAGAAAGGGTGGAAGGCAGATGTGTTGGTACTGATAAGACAGGCACTGGAAAACTTTGTGAAGTTTAGGCCAGTACATTTTTTTAAACCATCACTACTCCCTGAATCTATTTACCTCTGGACTCTGACTCAACAACTCACTATTCTTGGGATGGCAGCAAGTTCTGCCTCCATATCTACAGAGTCCTGAATTAATTTTTTCTTTTTGGAGAAATCTCATATTTAATAATGCTCCCAAAACACACACATTCTGACCACCTGAATGGATTGGCTGGATGCTAAATGACATATTCTCTGTGGACTTATAGTACTTTCTACCATGGCTTGGCACCAATTTTTGAATCAGAGTTGCTAAACGTGTATTTTTCTCAAAGGATTAGAAAGCAGCTAGTGGCAATTCTATGTCCAGAATATCATGTAAATTCTAAATATTGGCACAAGGAAAAACATCTGGATCATGCTGGAAGAAGTGAGCTATTGATAGGGCAGACTGCCACATGATGAGAAGAAAAACTCCCTTGGCATTCATTTTACTTGGCATTCATTTAAAAAACACTGAATTAATTTGGACTTACATAATGGTAAACTTGAAAAGACAGCAATCTTAAGGGCTTTTGAGAAATTAAATACAATGTTTACCAGGAACTCCTAAACATCTTTTTTAAAAAGAGTGGAATCTTAAAAGTATATAATATTTATTGTTATGTGACTATTGCTAAAACATCCAAGGCTAGCTCATCATTCACATGTTAGTCTGATGTAACTTTATGAGATAATTCTCATGAACTAAACTTTTTATTCATCATGGGATCCTGGTCTAGTTTTATCTAAGTTTGAGTATAAGCTCATTGAAGGACATTCAATGAGATGAGGTGGCTCAGGGGATTTATTTTGTGGGGATGGGATTTGTTCCCCCAGAGAATAAGACCCTCTTCAGATAATCTGTCTTTCAGAATCCCTCCTGGAATCTTTGAAGGATCAGGGAGAGTTTTTAAAAAAATAGGGTCTACTTGTTGGTCATGGTCAGACCATAGGTGAAAAGAGCAAGAAGAAATGGCAAGAACCCATCAGACATCTTCTCTGAAAATTAAATCAGTAACTTGCTGCCTGATATTCATCGCATTCCCTAGATGCCATCACGTGTCATTTAATTCTGACCCTTTAAATTTAGAAGATATGGTCAGTTGCTTCCCTAGGGTCACTATTTTATAGCCATAGACTAACTCTGTACCCTCCATCGAACCAGTAAGTTGTCTTAGCTCTAGTTGTATTTTCCCTTTCCATGGCTACTAAAGAGAAAACATGTCTTTATTAGCAAGAATTTCATATCTCTTATCTACCATAGCAAATGCAATTTGAAACCCCACTTGAAATGTGGGTGGAATGAGAACCTTTTCTGTAAGCCTGCAGTAGACTAATAAAGCTTAGGGAAAAAACTCTTTTAAGATAAAGTCCAAATGCAGTTTCAAGATACAAATCTCTTCAGTGAGATAAGACTGCAACCAAATACATACTGGTATTAGATCAAAAGGAACTGCTCAGTCATTTCTGAAAGCTTAATTCTAAACACAGATGCATAAAACACTTTCCTGTGGGTCTCTCAACTGAAACAACAGAGGATGAGGTGTGTTTGTAATCAGCAGGTTTGGAAGGTGTAGAATAGTATGCACCTCTGAATAATCTGATGTGAATAGTTGTCTTCAGACTTATTAAATAAACTCTAATTTGTAATAATTTGACCTCATAGCAACACTCAAGCATCGCTTTGTTTTCACGACCTCTCTGCTTTTTATGGTATGTTAGCAAACTTAAAACACGAGGCTGTCTGCACTGTATTAGTTTCTACATCTATGCATGTTCTGTTTTATCTTTTTAATCCCTATGAAGTGCATTTAACTATGATGCTATTTCGAAACTTTCATATGGTTTAGGAGCCCAAAATAGAAATGTTATTTCTTAATCGCAAGAGATCATTGTTTTGCAAAGGTGGTAACTCTGCAGTTGTGGCTTTGCTTTGCAGAGCTTCTGGATGTCTAATTCTTCCTCAAATGGAACAGGCTTTAAGGTAACAAGTAGGGTTCACATTAATGGTCTTGGTGGCCCTCTAGGATGTGCAACACCTCCAACTTATCTTGTGATGAGGGAACAGAGGGGTCACTCCCCACTGGAGGGCCAAAACTGGAATAGCTGCATAGGTACATGCCCTCACAACCACCTCCTTCTCCTCCCCACACCTCTGGGTAACTGCGCCCCCCAAAACGCAGCTCCCTCACCCACCATCCCAGCTGTGCCCCTAAACAGATGGGCTCCCACCTCTTCCCTTCAGTCCCTCACAAGTTACAGCCACCCACTGGACTCCCACTGAGTTTTTAGGGCCACCATGAAAGCCAGCTGTAAAATCAGCATCATGCAAGTGAGCCAGTGGCCACAGGGATAGAGACAGGGTGAGGGTATGATTGGCCTTGCTAAGGAACAGAGAAATAGATGGGCTAGGGATTTTGCATTTTTGTTAAATTTGTTTTAAAAATACACTTAGTGTGCTGTGTTGTTTGTGCATGTAGTTCTTATTGCAGGTGTGTGTATACATATGTATGTACATGTGTGTATGTATACACACACTTATCTATGACAAGACTGTTTAACTGCCAAGTTTTTTTAATTTGGCTTTACTGGCAAAGATTAATTTTTCCTTTTTTGTAAGGCTTTTGTCCTTTGGCAGCTTCTGGCAAAGAAAAAGTGGAAACTGTTTAAGCACGTGGTGTGGGCATAGTCCTTTCCAGCTGACTGCCAAGAGGGCAAAAATCCTGAAATATTCCACATTGCCCTGAGAATTTATGTCAAGAAGAAAAACAATTTCTCATCACCTCCTATATTTATGAAGTTGAACTTGGCTGCTCCTTCTCATGTGAATTTGACGTGAATAGTGTCAATTACCACACAGAGTGTTTTTCACTATTTTCCTTTGCTCCCCTTCTACCTAGGTACAGCACATTTTTCTTGCAGTACCGCACCTGTAGAGGGATGAGATTTCACTCTTGACAATCTTAGCTGGTGTTATTACACTTTCATTTGCCACTGTATTTATAACAAATATAAGATTTCTGTTAGTTAACCCTTAAACCAAACCTGTGGCCATCTCTGTGTAATAAATAGCTTAACCAGGACACTTTCTACCTGACTGACTCTTTAGTTGGAAGAAGCAATTTTTAACCCCTTTTTCACTTTTTACGCTCTTTTTTCCCCCTTCTCTCTTCAAATACCTCTCTGTGAGATCTTTTCCCCTTCTTCCCTCAGTGAGCTCAAGCAAGCTGCAGAGATGATTAACTTCTGCCTGCCAAAATATCAGATAACTAATAATTAGTTCTTCGAAACTTCAGATCTGTTTAGCTCAGAGACCCTTCCTCTGGGGGTGCTGCAGCTCCAAAGGGATTGCATGTCTTCCACATCCCCTGCAGGAGCATGCACAGGCCCATTTCTGACCAGCCAACTCACGGCAGCCTCTGTGCCTGCAAATCCCATTGTGTGCATGCACTGCTGTTCTGCAGTGGGGTGATAATTATTTAGAATAGAATAGAATAGAACTATCAGTTAGAAGGGACCTACAAAGATCATCTAGTCCAACTACCTGACCACTTCAGGGCTGACCACACAGGGTCGTCAGTTCCTGTCTCATGGGGCTGCAGCACATGCTGGGTAGGATGGGGAGATCCTTCAGAGAAACAAAGGTAAATGCGATGGATGTGCAATGGCACAGATCCCTCAGCCAGCTCACTGCAAGGTAGAGAAGTTATAAGGGCTACTGGTTTGGAGACCACCATGCTGCATACCATCCGGTGAAGAAATTTCTCTCCAATAAGAGGATGTGGTCAGAGGTCTCTACTCCTCAGTCCTGTTTTTCGAGGTAGAAATGACAGTAAGTTTTTGATCATTGAATAACTTAGTCTCTTCCATTATCTTTAACAGAAAAATCTTTTCATGTCTTAGAATGCATTATAATGAATCCCAAGAACCCATCTGAGTCAGACTCAAAACTCCTCTATGTATTTTTTCCTATGGCTGTTTGGTAAATCAATATTAAGATTTTACTTAGCTGAAAGTTGATTCCAACCGGGCAGCATTTGCTGAAGCAAGACATCACCTCTGAAATACATTTTATATCATAGATAGAAGAACTTTAGCAACTTCTTAGAGATAAAAATGATGCACAAAATTTGCTCAACAGCAAACCCATGGCTTTGGTCCCACACTTTCCTGTAACTTCTGTGTTTCATAAAGCATCAATCTCAGCTCTAAGCCATATTTCAGTCGGGGGGCATTAATTTTTTAATGAGACAAAACTGCTCCAGAATTGGCAATATTTTGGCTTATGTAAGGCATTTTTATTTTGAAAGTATTATACATAAACTCCACAATGCTTTAGATATCTGACTACATATGTTGCCTCATCAAACATTTTAACATTACTGTTCTTGGTGACAAATGGCAAGTGACAGGTGTTGAAGAATATGCAAAACTGGTTTTAAAGCAAGCTATAAACCACCAAACTTTCAGTTTTGACCAAATAATTTTAAGTATTTATATTCTGATTAAAGCAAGTTGAAATTGTGGTCAGAGGAAGGAGTCAAGATTCAAAGTATGATATTGCAAATTCCTAAAAAAGCAACTCATCTCTGGTTTTATTAGGGGATGGAGGAGAAGACTTGAAGAAATCTTTGACTTGAAGAAACCTATCAGTTCAATAACCATTTGGAGTTATGTGCAGCCATGGTTATTGCTATAGAGAGGCCATCATTTGCACTGCACTGATTTCCAGGCACTTTCTGATATCAGTATACAACTTGTAGATGGTTTTTCTCCTTTTACTCGAGGAACTACAGCATTTTTTTCCCAATTTCCCCACCAGATAAAGGCTATCACATGAATTGATGTCAAATTGGGAAGCCAACACAGTATTTATGGCCAATGTTATGGAATTATATTTTATATGTAATATTTTTATTTTGTCATTTGTAATTTTAACCATCAAAGTTATTTCTCATCCATGTTGCAACAGAGTTGAAACATCTTAAAACTAGAAATTAATTCATCACATAGTTTACACCTGAATTCCCCCTCTACCTCTTCCAGTCTTATTGTCTTCCCCCTGGAAGCATTTCTATATGCTGTTATTGCTCTCATGGAAAGATAAGGTGGTTAGATCATTGTCAGAAGTTAGGTTGAAGGAAATCAAAGTCTGGTTTCCATTCTGAAGCCAAGGGAAAGCAAATTTCCCATGGTCAGTCCAATCATCAGATTTCTGTGGAGTTGGTGTTTTCAGGTCAGCCTTCATGGGGATTGACTCACATGGCAGAGGTGTGTGTCAGGATCTAAATGCTGTAACTGTGCTCAGCCCCTCTCTTAAGAGTTTTTGGAGCTGTAGAAGAGCCACTCGAGTTTGGGATTTCTTTAAGTAAAGTCATTTCTTTAAAATCCTAGGAAATTGCAATTACCAAACTAAAAGAATTTGAATTTTTTATTGAAGCCAAGTTGCCAAGCATAGAAAAAGTTACAGCTCAGGATACCCACACAGCTGTCAGACAGAATCACAGCATGATACGGAGTTGGAAGGGACCTCTGGAGATCATCTAGTCCAACCACCCTGCCAAAGTAGGTCCACCTAAAACACGTTGCACAGAACGTGCCCAGGCAAGTTTTGAACATGTCCAGAGATGGAGATTCCACCACCTCCCTGGGCAGCCTGTTCCAATGCTCTGCCGCCCTCAAAGTAAAGAAGTTCTTTCTCATGTTTAGGTGGAACTTCTTATGCAAAAGTTTGTGCCCATTTCCTCTTGTCCTGTCACTAGACACCACTGAAAAAGACTGACCCCTTCCTCTTGACACCCACCATTTAAGTATTTGTAGGTATTGTTCAGATCTCCCCTCAGCCTTCTCTTCTCCAGACTAAAAAGGTCCAAGTCCCTCAGCCTTTCCTTATAAGAGAGATGCTCCAGGCCCCTAATCATCTTTGTGGTCCTCTGTTGTCATTTGTCATTCTTTTGTTTATACATCACAGAATAGGATCATAGAATCACTTAGGTTGGAAAAGACTCTTAATATCATCAAGTCCAACCATTAACCTAACTCTGCCAAGTTACCACTAAACCATGTCCCTCAGTATTACAGCTACATACCTTTTAAATACCTCCAGGGATGGGGACTCAACCACTTCCCTGGGCAGCTTGTTCCACTGTTTGATAACCCTTTTGGTGATGAAAGTTTTCCTAATATCCAATCTGAATCTACCCTGGCACAACTTGGGACATTTCTTCTCACCCTATCACCTATTACGTGGGAGAAGAGACCAACCCCCACATCGATACAACTCCCTCTCAGGTAGTTGTAGAGAGCAATAAGGTCTCCCCTCAGCCTCCTTTTCTCCAGGCTGAACAACCCCAGTGGCTACTCATAAGACTTGTTCTCTAGAGCCCTCACCAGCTTCTTTGCCCTTCTCTGGACTCACTCCAGCACCTCAGTGTCTTTCTTCTAGTGAGGAACTCAAAACTGAACACAGTATTCAAGGTAATCATGATAATCTTTAATTAGATACCAGACCATTTTAATTTTCCTATGCACAGGACTCCAAATCAAGTAGGGCATAGGAAGAGAGATGTGCAGAGGAAGACTGAGTTGTGTAGTGGAGACTTCTGCTCATAAGACCTCTCCCTCCCTTGGGATGAAAGTCAGAAAATTAACATTACATGAGAAAAAAGGATTTCAGAAAGAGAAATATCCTGATTTAGGCCTTAGCATACTATCCTGAAGAATTGCCCCTACCAGTGAGATCTGTTTGGATGTCAGGAAACCAGCACAGAGATCTACAGATAACAATGAACTCTGAGCTGTTCTTTTAGCAGAGCTTTCTCTTTTGCTGTCCAAGCATTCACAAACAACAATGCTGTGGAGCACAGTGATTTCGTAGATTCATAGAAGATAAAGTTTTGTAGGTTCCAATCAACAGAAACACACCAAGAAAGCCACAAGTTACTAATAAAAAGATAGTAGGAGGTAAATTACAAATTATAACTGTAACCACAGATATAAGATAGTTACACTGGAACAAAGGTATGTTAGAGTAGGTCAGATGTACCAAGTGAGATTGATTTCATTTTCTGTTTTCAATGATATGCAATATGAATAAGGAAAGTGTGAACCAGTGAGTCTCTACATTCTCAAATTATTTTTCAAGTTGCTAATTTTGTAACAGTTCACAAACCTTCTCGATAGTTTTTTTAAGTGGTCATCATCATACTCATTACCATTAGCACTATAAAAGCAATAATATAATTTTTTCCTTCAAGGACATAAAGTAATATAATCTATATAATCTACACAATTGTGGTACTGGAGGCATGGACTCCACTAAGTGGTGAAGTGAAGACATTTATTGTTTCACTTTTCCAGCATATATAGTTTCTGTCTTTCGATCACACGTTGTGCTCTTTACACAGATAGGTTACAGGTGGATGTCCATACACCATTGTGAGCAATACAGTTGGCTACATTTAAATGTTTATCCCGCCTAGCTAAAAAAACATTATTATTTTTGTTCATTGCTATCTGTTTCACACCATATGCACATCAACATATAAGGACATTGTTTTACTGATCTCAAGGCCTCCTTCCCATCACACAAGAACACCTGCCAAGCTCTCACTCAGCAACGTGTCTCCAACTTTCTCGTTCTCCACGCTACACAATCTATATAGTCTGTATATAAACTATATAGATTTATCAATGTCTTTATTAATCTACAACAAATAAGGACATTTTTCAGACTAAAGAAAAATCAGTCCCCCTTCCTCCTATAATGTTCTATGTTTGTTCAAATGATTATGCTACTTCATTACTTTTAGGACTGGAAGGTTTGCTTCCCAAAGTCTACTTAGCAAGACAGGATGTTCTCCATCTAGTACAGGATCTGTGCACCACTTGTCATGGTGTGTCAGGTAAATTGGGTTGGGCAAAATGCAGTAACTCTGTTTTCAACAGATGGAAAACTTTCTAATTTTTATAATGAAAAATGAAAGTTTTCATTCTCTGTTTGCTGTTTCCATTCCCAGAGTATCTGTGTGTGTGTTTCCAGCTCCCCAGCAGGCACAGCTTCCTGGCTTGTAATAAATACCTTGATGCTGCTCTCACTACAGCTGGCTTTGGGTTTCTTAGCAATTAAAGCAAACTTCAAATTTGGTCATCCTGAAAAGGACTGCTGCTGCCATGGGACACAGAGGGGTAGGGAAAGGGGGAAGCTTGTGCTGAAAGGGGCAAAGATGGAAGACCCTTGAGTGCAAGGTCTCAATACTGATTCATATCACTGCCATATCTGTATACCTGGTTCAAACAGTTTTCTTCAACATCCATCTGAAAAAGACTTGGGTTTTCATTCATTAAAATGTGATCTAAGGTTGACTCAGTCCTACCCCTTAGGAAGACCCGAAAATCCTGTATTTATTTTCAAGAAGTAAAACAGGTTATACTGTGCATATTTATGGCTTAGTAAGTCTTACTCCGTTTTAATATGACAGATTGTGACTCTTCTTCTGATGTCGTAAAAGAAAAAACTTTATCGTTAAGACTCAAAAAAGTTTTCATTTTGACCTCATCCCTATTTCCAATGAAATGACTGACTTGCTTTTAGTCATATATGGCAGTATCAGTCCCTTTATTTTTCATAGAGATTTAGGTTCTTTTCTTGGTTTTGTTGTTATTATTTAAATATGCAAAAGAATGAAAGGAGGAAATAGAAATGGCATCACAAATTAATATTCAAAAATCCTGGTTAATCTGTCAATAGCAGTACAAGCCATCCCAGCACAGGAAGGTGTGGGCCATACCCATTTTCTGACTGGGATACACATGGATTACATATTGCTTGTAAACTGCTTGAACAAACAATAAAGAAAAGCTTCATTTAAGATACTGGATGTAATACAAGTTGCTTGAGCAGTTATGGTATTAAGGATTTATATCTTATTCGTGAAAGAGAAATATTTTTTCACTTCTCGTTCGAAAGCATACAATGGTGGTTTTGAAGATTTATGGGGTATATAGATGCAAAAAAATGTCTAGCACTTATAAAAGGTTTGTATTTTGCTATCAAACTGCCAGGAAAAAAAAAAAAAATCGTAAAAGATGAACATACTGAAAATGACAGCACAGGGACAAACCATACACGCAAAATGGAAAATGAAAATGAGTGTTGGGAAACAGTGTGATATAGTTTGCGATGTTAATCATCTCGGAATCTAGTATTTCCTATGTAAGTAATCCTTTCCTTTCTAAGTACTACCAAACCTCTGGAATCTATATTTCAGAAGGATTAAAGCAAAACATGTGTCTACCATGTAACAAAGCTTAACTTCAATGCAAAAGTTTTAAACCCAGAATATATTATTTAATATTTTTAGGTGCATTTCACACCTTTTATATCAAAGTTTTTGTCTTTGTCTCACATACACAGATATACTCATAGTAACCTGCTCAAAAATCCCCGGCTTTAAGAAACTGCATATCAAGCAGAACCTAAGTAAAGTTTAGAAAACATAATTTCTTCAAAAACCAGAAAACAGCTATTGCTAGCTGGCTTGTACCTCTTTTCTTTACCATATATACAAATACAATGTTGGCAACTTCTGGACTAATACTTTTTAAGTAAACAAAAAAGTCAGTTTGGTGTCAAATAGGTTGGTTGCCATAAAGCTCCAATTCCAAGTAAAGGAATATTATTAATCCCTTTTTACATTTTTCCATTTAGAAATGCAGCATCACATGTGTGACCAAGGTGCTACACTTAAGGCAGAGCAGGTCGTACAACCTAATGTTTATATTGCTGGAGTCTTCCCAATGGAAGATTTTTTAAATGGTTTATAACCCTGTTAGACTTATTCTGTTCAGCTTTTCCATGCTAGGAGTCCAATCCAGGCTGATTTTATTGTTTTTTTTTTATTTCACCAAAAACTATTTAATCACTTCCAACAAAATGCTAGGGAAAGAAAATGGATTGCTCTGCCAGTGTTAATGAACATGCTGATCTTTCTGACAGCTTTTAAGCTTCTCTGCCAGATGAAACCTAGTAGGGGGTACACTTTGTGTCAGGACTCCTTTCTCCTACTACTTTGAGAGCTGAACCAAACATAACCTTCATAAACCAAACACTTCAAAGGAAAATTCCATTTTCGTAGACAGAAGATCTGATGGGACTTTCTCCCCACTGCACTCTGCAACTTCTTAGTCTTTCCGGCTCTGAGCAAGTCGTACATGGACTTTCTCAGATCTCTTGCAGATCGTGGAACTGAAGATGTGCCAACCTCACAGAGCAGCTAAGCAGATTTCTCCTGGTTACGGTTCAAAAGACAGTACTAGGATGTTCCTTGTGACAGTTGTTTCAAGCTCCTCCAAGCTAGAACAAAGCTGAAGACAAGTTGATACTGAGTTCATGGGAAATAGACCGGTGAGACAAGCAGTTTTGGGAGAAATGTTTTAAAATTTCAAGTTAAAAAGCTCTGCAGAAATTATTCAGCTTCCACAGATTTTTAGGGGAATCTCTCACAGGAGATCCCAACAAGATCTGTGAGATGTCCACTAGAAATCTGCCAACTTCACTGGCACCCACCACTCCCATGCTGTTTCCTCATTCATAGCCATTGAGTGAGGAAACCTGTAGATTGTTCTGCCCCCAAGTCCTAGAGAATGTCAGCAGCTCCACTTCCAAGTACCCTGAGATGGAGGCTGCTCCTGTTCCTGCTGAACCGCTCCTCAGATTTGCATGTTGCTGGAGACTCCAAAACTCATGGTAAATGATTACTAAAATTAATTTCTCTCTTTGTAGTTTTCTTGTTTCTCACAACTAATAAAATGGAGTAGACTCTTCTAATGTGACAAGAAGATCCTTGTCACCAGCTCTGCTCCAGCCAACCAGGGTTGTACTTTGTGGGGCTGGGGGGTTGGCTGGAACATGGCTATGGGCATCTTTGCAACATGTTCTTGCAGGACTTGTATTTGGTCAGGATTGTTATGTGCTTGGTTTTCTGTTCTTATTCAAAATTAACTCTGTTTCTGAAAACTTAGCTTTTCACAGACAAAATTATTTTTTCCATGAGCTGAGGTGGCCAATTCTGTTGGGAAAGATGGGAAGACACTAACGTTTGGTGAAGAAAGGCTAACTGGAGATGGAAAACAGGAGTCAAATTGTGAGGAATAGGATTCAGGAAGGAGAAGAGGACATACAAAAGGAGAACTGAAACCAGCTGGAGAAGGAGAGCAGGAGATTGAGGTATTTTGGGAGAGGACAGATTGAGACTCATACAATGACATCTGGGACAGCCCAAATAAGATGACTGAAAATGGGCTGACTCTGAAAATGAGCACAGGTAAAAAAAGCCATGTACGAGGGACATCTGGAAGGGCAAGGAGGTGACACTCCTAATTCTGGGACAAAGCTTGGGATGATCATGCAGAACAGCTTGTATCTATAAGATCACACATTCCCCCCCAAAGTACCTCCCCAAACCTACCGGAAAATGCATGCTCTGTCTCCTCTAACCTTGCTTCACATGGAGGATGGCAGTGCACTAACACGCTCAGTTACTCAATTATCTCTGCCAGGAAAGGACTGATCTTGGACCAAAAGAGAATTTTGTGGCCATCACCTGTGTGTTTACTGCCACTGAAGATTGGAGATGGACCTCCAAACTCATCACAACCTATCCAGTTAAAAGACAAATGCTAAATTTGCCAGGCCAATGTGAGCCCCTGCCTCCCAGTGATGGAAGTCATGAATGAGGATAGGGCTCAGCTTCCTTTTTAATAAACAATGCTAGAAAAAGACATCGCTCTTTTTAAGCTACCTAGCTAAAAGTACATGTTTAACACCATAAAATTAAAACTTAGCATATGCCCAGGGTGGGCATGTATATGGCTTTCCTCTTTGACTGTACAAAGGGACCTATTGGAGGTTAATTGGGATTGTGTAGGAAAGGAAATATTTAGACACAGAAACACCATCTCAGGGCAGAAACTGGAAGGTTGCTGGGGGGACTTGTGAGCTTAGAGGGGAAAAAAAAAAAGACTAAAAGAGTTTTGCATTCAGCAAGTAAGAGGCATGACAGTGCAAAAGGTTTTATGCCTCTGCATCTCTGAAGAAGAGGTTACTGTGTGATTTTAGACATGTCACTTTAAACCAAATTTTTCACAGCTGGTCACTAGTTCTGTTTCCCCTTTTAATATGTGCTGTCCTCAATGTCAGTGGTACAATCTGCAGAAGCACAACTCATCCTTATTGGCACAGATACACAGTTACACTCCAGGAGTTCTATAGAGTAGCTCTTTATATGTTTAAAAACATATAAAGAGCTACTCTGTAGAACTTTGTAATCCATAAAGTAAGTTCACTGCAAACTGGGCAGCCAAAATTATCATGATATCTCTTGGTCTCAGATTCAAATCTGAAAAATGCAGGGAAAACCCATCTTTTGTCTACACTGCAGAGCAGTTGTGAGGATTTATTAATTTGCTGTTTTGCATGTGTGAGATGCACTCAGTCATGCAACAGCAAAGAAGAGGACTGAAAGCAGAGCATGGTTCTGTCCCTGCAGGGTGCGTTGTGCCAGGGGAAGGGAAGTGGACTCTGATGGCTGTTCCTGGCATAATCATTGCCCTGGACCAGGAGAAGGAGCAGGGACAGAGCCAGCCATGCTGAGAGGAGAGGGTAAGAGGATGATTGCCTGTCCAGCACAACCATCTCACTGCCTGAGGATCATCAGCAAGGCTGCTGTCAGTCTCCTGGTTCCTTCCCACTTTTCTGGGACCTTGTGTTTGCATAGAGCATGATGTGGGTCCATTGATGCCACTACTCCTAGCCTTGCCTCAGAGAAGCAGTAGGAGGGAGAGCTGCACAGACAGACCCACACCTCAGCAGGGGGTTTTGATGAAAAAGTGAAAAAGAGCAACCAAACAATCTCCTTTTCCTCTCATTCAGAAGCAGGTAATAATGATATGAGTCATATGTTCCAGAGATGGAAGATACATCTGACACTTGCTCAAAGTTGAGTTTTCAATGGTTTTGGTATCTTCACCTTAAAGATAACCAGAGTGGTGCTTAGGAGTTCACTTAAAAATATGAAGTCTATCAGAAAGGTGGTCTGCACTACAAAGTGGCTTCTGTGTGCAACCACGAACTTTCTTCCAAGATCATACATACTCAGTGCCAAAACAAGTGTCAGCCTCTTACTGTATTGAAGTCACTACTTAAAGATTATTTACTGTCAGACTAGACTCCCACTAGTTTACCAGTAAACACTGTAAAGGGTCAACCTTTCTCTCCTTCCTAATTCAAACTTACTTTACATGGGTCAGGTTATGTGTTACCCACAGAGCAGTGGGTAATCTTTTCAAAGGATTTAAGGACTCCTACACCAAATGGAAGCATTTAGGAAATATTTCTCATTATGCATCATTTGTAGTGGAAGGTGTCAGTGCATTGCATCATGATACTTCTAGGTTTGGTCCTAACTAGACATTCTTCTGAGCCAAAATACCAAGGAATTAGTGAGGGCTCCACCAGTAGTACTCCCATAGCAACACTATGCCCATAGCTGGGTTGCAGCAGTGGTCCTGACACCCTTAAAAACTTGATATGGGCATACAGGAAATTCATTTTATGTGTAAAGATGAGGATTTATTGTTAGTGTAATTGAAATCTTAGCAGCATAGTCAAGGTATCAGTATTAACACAAATCAAATTATTATGGCAGGGATGTCTTTCACAAGGTCAGGTTGCTCAAAGCCCTGCCCAACCTATCTATGAACACTTACAGAGATGGGGCATACATAGCTTCTCTTGGTAACCTGTTCCAGTGCCTCACTGTAAAAAATTTCTTCCTCATATCCAATATAAATCTACACTCTTTTAGTTACTCCTTGTCTACTACAGGCCCTCTTTTTCTCTCTTTCTTACAACCTCCCTTACAATCTCCCTTATAACCTCCCATATTGAAATGTAACAACAAGGCCTTCCTGGACCCTTCTTTTCTCCCAGCTCTCTCAGCCTTTCGTCATAGGAAAGGTGTTACAGCACTTCTGACCATTTTCGTGTCCCTCTGCTCAAAGAACTCCAGCAGGTCCATGTCTTATTTGTCATAGGAGCTCCAGAGCTGGACACAGTACTCCAGGTAGGATTTCATGAGAGCAGAATAGAAGGACAGAATCACCTCCCTCGACCTCGAGGGGGTTAAATGCAGGTGCACTAGAAATGAGTCTAAGGATAGCCTTCAGCCTGCCATTTCATTTGAGTCAAGAGATGATGATAATATCAGAATGGTCTGTGGCAAGTGGCAGGATGACACATCAGGGATTGAAGGATGGGGTGATAGCATGGGCCTCCAACCTGTTGCACTATCAATCACATGCTGTGAACACTGCATCAAAGTCAAGGTCTTGCAGAGCTGGACCAAGAGCCCCTGAGGTTATAGGAAACAGGAAGGTTGCTGCCACAGAGCACCTTGGGGGATCAGAAGGCGACATGGCCAGCAGAGCAGCTGAAGTGTCTCTACACCAATGCACACATCATGGGCAACAAACAGGAGGAATTGGAAGCTATCCTGCTACAGGAAAGCTATGACATAGTAGCAATTATGGAAACTTGGTGAGACGATTCCTATGATTGGAATGTGGCCATAAATGGCTACAATCTGTTCAGAAAGGACAGGAGAGGAAGAAGGGGTGGAGGTGTTGCTCTCTATGTAAAAAGTGGCTAGAACGTGAAAAGTTGTTGCTAAAGAGTAGCCATGACCAGGTCTAAAGTTTATGGGTAGCAATTAGGGATTAGGACAACAAAGGGAGCCTTGTGGAAGGAGTCTACTACAGGACGCCTGACCAGACGGAGCCTGTCGATGATGCCTTCTTACTCCATCTTGAGGAGGCATCACAATCACAGGCTCTCATCCTGCTGGGGTATTTTAACCACCCCAACATCTGTTGGAAAAGCTGTCTGCAGGCAATCCAGGAAGCTCTTAGAGTGCCTAGATGACAACTTCTTGACACAAGAAATTAACAATCCTACTCAAGGAGATGCATTGTTGGACCTGTTGGTCACAACTGCAAGTGAAATCATCAGGGATGTCAAAGTTGAAGGCAGCCTGGGCTGTAGTGATCATGCCCTAGTGCAGTTCACCATCCTAGTGAGTTTAAAGCCCATGAGAAACAAAGTTAGGACTCTAAATTTTAAGAAAGCAAACTTCCAGCTCTTCAAGGAGTTAGTAAATAGGACCCAATGGGAAATGGCCCTCGGGGTCAAGGGAGCAGAACAAGGTTGGCAGATCTTTAAGGATGCTCTCTATAGAGCATGAAAGATCTCAATCCCCACATGTAGGAAAATGGGCAAGGAGAGCAAGACACCACCATGGTTGAGTCATGACCTGCTGGTCAAACTAAGGGGCAAGATGGGGCTACACAAGAAATGGAAGAAGGAACAGGCATCCTGGGAAGAGTATAGGGACATTGCCTGGCTGTGTAGAGATGAAGTCGGGAAGGCCAAGGCACAGCTACGACTGAATGTGGTAAGGGATGTAAAGAAAAACAAGAAAGGTTTCTACAGGAACATTTACCAGAGGAGGAAAGTTAAAGAAAACGTACCCCCCTGAGGAGCAACAGTGGGGAACTTGTATCAATAGATGAGAAGGCAGAAGTTCTCAACAACTTTTTTTGCCACAATCTTCACTGGCAACCCCTTTCCTCCTAGCTCTCATGTTGATGGCACACAAGTTGGAGATCAAGGTGACAAAGTCCCTCCCACTGTAAGTGAAGACAAGGTATGTGATCAACTCAAGAGCCTGAAGATATACAAGTCCATGGGAGATATGGACTTATCTTATCTATCCTGGAGATATTCAAGGTGAGGCTCAACAAGGTCCTAGGCAACCTGGTCTAGTTGTGGGTGTCCCTTCTGACTGTGGGGAGGTCGGACTAGATGACCTTTGGAGGTGACTTCTGGCCTGGACAATTCTATGATTCTACGGTTCCATGACCTGCTGGCCATGCTTTCTCTTATGCAACCCAGGATGCAATTGGTTTTCTAGGTTGCAAGCACATATTGCAGGCTCATACCTAATTTCTTATCCACCAGTATCCCCTAGCCCTTCTCCAAAGGGCTGCTATCAATGCATTCTTCCCACATTCTGTACTGATATCCTCATGTAGGTGCAGGCCCTTGCACTTGGCCATGTTGAATTTCATGAGGTTCATATGGGCTCCCCACCTCAAGTTTGTCCAGGTCCCTCTGGATGAAATCCCTTCTCTCTAGCACATCAACTCTGCCACTCAGTTTGATGCCAACTGCAAATTTGCTGAGGGGACACTCAATTCCACTGACTTACATCATTAATAAAGATACAGAACAGTAGCAGTCCCAATACAGACCCCTGAGGAACACCACTTGTTACTGGTCTCCATTTGGATATAGAGCCATTGACTTAAACTCTTTGGATGCAGCCATGCACAGAATTCCTTATCAATTGAATAGTCCATCCCTCAGACCCATATTTCTCCAGTTCAGTGGCAAGAATTTTGTGGGGGACCATGTCAAAGGCCTTACAGGAGTCCAGGTAGACAACATCAGCCATCTTTCCTTGTCCACTGATTCAATCACTCTAATATAAAAGTCTATCAGAATAGACAGTCGTGATTTGCTGTTAGTGAAGCCATGTTGGCTGTCTTGAATCACCTCCCTGTCACCCATATGCCTTGACATATCTTCCAGGAAGATTTCCTTCCATGATCTTACTCGGCACAGAGATGAAGCTGAGTGGTTGGTATTTCCTAGAGTCCTCTTATTTATTCTTTTAAAAAATGGGTGTGATGTTTCACTTTTTCCAGTTACTGGGGACTTCATCTGACTGTCATGACTTTTCAAATATGGTGAAGAGTGGCTTGACAACTACATCTGCCAGTTTGCTCAGGATGCATCTAATTAGGTCCCATGGACTTGTGTATGTTCAGATTTCCCAGATGGTCTCAAACCTGATCTTCTCTTATGATGGGTGGGTCTTCATTGCTCCCATGCCTGCCTTGACATTCAGGGACGTGAAAAGCTTGGAAAGAGCAATTGCCATTGAAAACTGAGGCAAAAAAAATGCTGAGTATGTTACTGTGTGATTAGAAAAAAATGCTGTTAGAAATAAAGCAAGTGAAAAGGGGCAGCCAAGACAAGTTCAGATAAAGCAAGTCTTGAGGTTTTGTAAAACCCATCGAAAGCCTGTGGCCCATTCTTAGGAGTGCCAGTACTGTACGCACAAGACTGCAGGGACACACCAAAACAGAATCAGCCCAAAAGTATTTCCCCACACAATCACGAATGTCCAGAGAGCCTTTTTGTTGCAGCATCATTGCTTGCAATCTTAATTCTCACACACCTCACACACCCACTCAGAAGCCCACTGAATTCAGTAGGGAAAATAGCCATTAATTTCAGTTGACTTTGTATAGTTTTTCATTCTGGGTACACTGATGAGTGAATGAGATGCTTCCCTGTGCCTACAGATAAAAGGTTGCACAAAAAGCTGTGCTGGCTACAAGGGCACATCCTGCTCCTATTAAAAGCAAAGCAGGAAAATTCAGGTATAGTCACTTAAATATAACAATAATGATAATGATAATGACAACTACAGCTTCTATCAGGGTATTTATCTTTTGCAGGAAACTACTGGTTTTTTGCAAAGATGAGTTCTGCAGCTGCGAACCCATGGGTAGCTTTTGTCCAAAGACTTTGAATTTATGGTGAGTAATTTTATTATGATGATGAGGCAGGATCGCGTTTTCAGTGAAACAGATGATGAGTAAGCTGAACTAAGGCAGTTTTCAAGGAAACACCTCAGTCATACATGACCTAGTGCAGCCACCGAGGTATAAATGACTTTGCTGGGCTTCTGAACAAAGAGAAACGTGTAACCACAGGAAGCAGGCACCCCATTTCATGTTAAGAGTTTATTCTTTCTGCACCCAAGTACTTCTACAAAGAAAGGACACACAAGGAAAAACAGAGGGTACCCTTTTCACAGTGGGTTTCATTTTACAGTAAAGAAGAAATAAGAAGTCCCAACCCAGCAGAATTGCTATGGAAAGCAAAGCCTCTGCCTTTGTGTCTCCAGCTGCTGTTACACTTCTTGCTCATTCCTCCGCTACTGTTTTAACAGAAGTGAAAGCATTTGACAATACACAAAGTAGCAACAAGGGAAAGTTGCAGAAGGAAATTGTTTTTAATCCCCTCATTTTTTGCACAAATGTTGAGATATTTTAAGGAAAATAAGAGTGTTCTCCATTTGAAACCTGCAGTGCAAGTTTCTAGTTACACACTCGCAGCACGGAGAGCTTCCAAAAATAGAAAAATAGAATTCATAGAATCACAGAATCATAGAGTGGTTTGGGTTGGAAGGGACCTTAAGGATCATCTAGCTCCAACCCCCCTGCCTTGGGCACGGACACCTCCCCCTAGAGCAGGTTGCTCAATAATTTCCTCAGATTAAGACCTTGCAATCACCATATTAAATCTTCAGGTCTTTTCCCCAGTGTGGTGGAACAAAACCTACCAACAGCTGCAGTTTCAGAGGGGATGATGTGGAGTCTGTTTAAAAAGTCCTTTCTACCTCCCCATGCCTGCCCGCCTGCCATCAGCAAACACTTTCCCTTGCACTCACATCACTGCAGCACCTGGCTATAATCCTGGACCAAGACTGCTCAGCTGCCTCTTGTCTTTCACTAAACTGCCTGCTGGTCAGTTTTCAGTGCCCCCCGAAGTGGCTTTCACTGACATTTCATAGCTATTTGAGGTAGAAATTAATTAGTTGTTTTCCATCATTCAGATGTTTAATGTACGACTATCATTCTGGTAGCAAAAACAAGAAGTATCTTATATTAAGTAGAGTTAGCTCCCATGACCCAGCTGTCACACTGTCAAAGATGAGGCTTTTTTTCCACCAGGGAAAAGCTTGCTGAGAAAATCTCCTGTTGGTGGCCTGTGAAATCTCCTGCCTGATGACCAGCCAAGCCTTTTGGCATAGCTGAGGGTACCTCTTCCTGCTTCCTGAGATCTCATTTGCAATGTCACCATCTCCTGGAAAAAGAGACTTTCCAGGCAGGAAAGGCAAAGGAAGTCTTTTTGATGAATTGCTGGATCTGGGAGATATCAGGCTGCTCTGCTCTGTCTCCATGCCCCACGCTTTTCAGAGGGTGCTCAGGGTGGCAGGGGAGGACAACTATCCTGGGTGCTGTGCTTGGCCTTCTCTGCACACCCAAGCTCTGCACTGGCAGAACACTGACTGATGGCTTTGAAGAAGTTTCTTCAAAGCTTTTTCACACATTTCTAGATTAATTTGCCTGTGTACTTGTCTTTAGCAGTTCAGCTTAATTGCAACTTTTAATGTGAGTTCTCTTTTCCTTAGATACTCTTGATGTGAGGGTATATATGAGAAAAATCTCACCCAAAAGTTTATGAAATCTTGCAGAAGCAAATAAATGTGGCCAGAAAGACTAAGCAAGTGATTTTCCCCTTGTACTCAGCATTGGTAAGGCCCCTCACATACTGTGTTCAGTTTTGGGCACTGCACTACAGGAAAGAGATTGAGGAGTTGGAGAACATCCAAAGAGTTGGTGAGGGGTCTAGAGAACAAGTCTTACAAGGAGCAACTAGAGGAACTGGCATTTAGCCTGGAGAGAAGGAGGCCGAGGAGAGCATGAGAGGGGGTTGTAATGACGTGGGGGTCAGTCTCTTCTCCCAAGTAATAGGTGACAGAATGAGAGGAAATGGCCTCAAGTTGCACCAGGAGAGGTTTAGCTTGGATATTAGGAAAAATTTCTTCATAGAAAGCATTATCAAGCATTGGAACAGGCTGCTCAGGGCACTGATACATCCCTGAAAGTATTTAAAGACATGTAGAGGTGGTGCTTATGGACATGGTTTAGTGGTGGACTTGGTAGTATTAAGTTGAGGTCTTTTCCAACCTTAACAAATTTATGATTCTGTGAAATTATACCTGGCAGCAGGAAGACATCTCTTCACTGGTTTTCCTTGCAGAGGAGCCAGAGAGCTTAAAATGAAAGCAGATGGGGTACATTTCCAGCTTTCCCTTTCTCTCCTAAAGAGGGAGCTAGAAAGCTGGGTGGGGATTTTTGATTTTTTTTTAAATTTTTTCCAACTAACCTCATAACTGCTGTATCCCATTAATTCAATTAACTTTCTATTATTACTTTAAAATAATGAGGGTGGAAATAATTTTACTTGCATTTAGTATTTCTTTAAACCAAGGTTTAGGCTGTCAGAAAAATAGCTGAGTGGCAAAGTGCTAATAGAAAAACCTAATGAATAGATGTTTGATTCGTCTCCAGGTTTGACTTAAATTTGGCATATGTGATTTACTGTAGCTATTTTTTATGGATTTTACATCTTTAAAATAACAAGTAGAAATAAGGGAAGCTTTCCGAAGCGCCATGCCAATACTCCAACCCTGACATTGAACGTCACATGTTGTATTTCTGCAGTAACATCCCCGTTCCCCCACACCTCAATAACTGTCAGCCTCCAAACTGTCAAAAAAAAAAAAAAAAAAAAAAAAAAAAAGAAAAGAATAGTGCCCCCTTATCTTGAACACTAGATACAGTTCAGATTCTGAGAAAGAAGTATTGAAACTGGAATACGTTCAGGGAATGGCAGTCTGCATACATTGATCATTGTTATGTGGGCACTGGGGAAAAAAAGAACTATTTAGGGTAAGGAAAGTCCTGGCTGAAAAACAAACAGATAAGAATTGTCTTTAAATGTAGCTACATTGAAACATGACTCCTACAAATCAGGGCAGCCTTCATTTGATCAGGAGAGACAAGAACAAATTTCTAAAATCAAATATCACCATGTATAAGCATTTACGAAGCATAGAGGTGTGGTTTCCACCGACACAGGCACTGGATACAATTACATCAAAAAACCTTTCTAATATGTATTCCTCAAAAGCAAGATTCTTTTAAAAAAAATGAATGCTCTCATTGGGATAAATGAAAGGATCATTCCCAAGAGATCTACTGATCTGTATTGATGTCTTCTAACCCTTTATGCAGAAGATTGGTGGTAGCCATACAAGACAGAGGTGAACCCAACTAAGCCTTGTAGGATAGACTCTTATTTCTGCATGGAAGTTTTTCCCCTGCGTTTGAAATGGAGCTGACTAAAAAAGAATATGAAGCCACTTTGTTTGTTAGTCTTACACACCTATATCCTGGGTACTTAACTGAATTTTCCTCTGCTGTTTTGGTCGAGATCCTAGTTTTCATCAATAAAGACATTGTCGTGGTTTGGACTGGAATGGCCACTGGCCCTCAAACCAGGACAACATCTAACCGAGGGAGGGAGCTGAAGAAGGTTAATAAAAGTATTATTAATACTTGTTTTGATAGTGGTAACATCAACAAGCCTGCTGATATGTTCTGTTTTTCTCAGTGTTTTTTGCCAATTATTTTACACTTTTCTATTTCTATTTCTCCTTCTAAAGATGGAAGTAATAGCCCCTGCCATCTTCTGTAAAATGCTGTGGAGCCTGGCAAAGGCAACTGCAGTGTAAGAATAAGAAGTTTCTACTTCTTAGAACACATCTGTTTAAAGAAAATGCCACCTGTAAGGTGCTGTAGATTTAGCATCTGATAAAGAATGGCACAATGCCTCTGGAATTTTAATGTGGTTCACCTTGAAAGAACTGAAGTGGCAGTAAAATCAACCACACTTTTAGGTTTCTTGAATAAGACAGTCAAACACTTCCTCTTCTACTCTATGAGAACCTATTCTACTCTATGAGAATCTTCACACCTTCCCCTAAATAAAGATATGCTTCAAATGCTTACCTTTCCTTTGAAATTTCATAACTTATGCAACTGTTGATCCCCTCTATAATCATCCACAATCACTTTTAGACAATTTCCTATTAGTTTGTTGTGTTTCTGTGTGCTGCAAAATCAGCTGGGAGTTTTAAAGCAGGTTTGAAAGTAGTCTAAAGTAGTTGAATGCACTGATGAAAGTGGAATATGGATACTTTATACATTCCTCTGTAATTAAGGTATTATGGAGAATTATTGAAAAATTATTACAAAACACTGGGATTAATCTGAGAAATACACTTGAAGTCTCCCCACAACTCTGCTACCATCTATAATAATTTTTCTGGCAGGATTTGTCCTCTGTAAATCTATAGTTTGTGCTGTTATATTTTATTTACATTTGATTCACTACAGGGGATGTGTCTCAGAAAAGCAATAACCTAATATTAAAACAAAATTTCCCCAAAAAGATATTGCTCTAATTGGTTGGAGAAAAGCCATTTCTGAGTCTAGATATGGAGTTTATTACACCTGTTTTCTTTTAAATTTAAAAATAAGAAGTCAATTTCTTTTTCATTATACCCTAAACAGTTCTTTTCCTTCCCTGGTGCCTATTCAAAGACAGGTATGGAAAGGTGGGAAGAGGCTGGTCATTCAAGGCAGCTGTCCAGATCTGTCTTGCAACATCTAGTATTGATTTTATTTGGAGGCAACTTAAGATCAGTTTTAACCCCCATTGTTAATGGGAGTTTTGTGTGGTTTGGGTGGTGTTGGTTATTTGCATTGCAAGTTGAATCTTTGCCTTTGTAAATATTCTCTTCATGAAGTCCTAAAACATTATTTACAGAACTCTTGAATGCCATGACTGGAAAAGTAAGAAAACTAGCAATTTTTAAAGATAAGCAATAGGCAATTTGGTTTTGCACCACACTCCCTCCCAGTGTTTTCCATATGGAGACCATGTGCTTAGGATGCTCAATCTGCATTTTTCACTCCTCAGGCTGGTTATAGCTCTGAGGCTCAGCTTCACAAGCCCATGTGGCTTTTCTGACTCAGGATCAGGAATTCAAGGATTTTGTAATTTGTGAGATTTGTGAAACTGTATGCACGTATCTGGTCTGCCTGCCTCCCTTCCTTGCTGTGTTTAGATCAGCAATTCATATTATTCAAATAGCCAAAGCCATCATGCCAATCAAGTAAAAGAAACTCTCTGCCCCAAAGACTTTCCCTTAGCATAACACTGGGAAAAACACATGAGAGTGGACACAACCACACAGGAAAGTAGACACGTATGGACAGTATGGCCTGGAGCACTGAGAACTACATAGGAATTATCTTTATGTACCTATATGCAAGTGGGATGTTATAGTGGTTTTGTCTCATGACAGGGCACTTGAATTACATTGATCTCACAGGGTTGCTTTATTGTAACATGTAGAAGGTCCCAGGAGCCACCTGGCCAGGCCTGTTACTGGGCTTTGCTTACTGCAGACTTCCTACACCTGTGGGGACACAGCCTGAGCACTTTGTCACACACGTGAGGGAGGGACGGGAAGGGGATAAGGGGTTGGTGAGCCATAAGAGGAAGAAATGATCAGGGAGGAGGAGGTGGACAGTCATCATGGAGCAACTACTGACTGGTCTGTGATAAAACACCCACTTTACCCCAGTACATGTCCGAATAGAGGCCAGGGACAAAAAAATAATGAAATAAATTAATTTGAGGAACATATGGGAGCATACTGAGCTCTTGGCATAGACGAAGGTAGATGATGCTAGACATAGAAAATGAAGTGAGGGGGAAGAAGCAGCACTGGCCAAGGGCAATGTAATTAAGGCTGAAGGAGGGAATCTATGAAAGAAGAGAGTCATGACGACTTGATGGTGCTGCTTGTCCACTGCTTCTTGCAGGTGAGGAGGAGAGCAGCACGACCACAACACTGGCAGAGAAGGATTTCCACAGCCAAGCAATGTGAACTTCAGTTTTAGTGACCACCTGGGATGTTCAAAGCTTATGCCTTTCCCAAAGAGCAAAGAGGATGTCTGTGTAACATCTGCACTTGGTTTTGGTGTCCAAGCCCAAAGGTAGAAAATATGCTTTGGTTTTGGGCCCAGCTCCACAGTTCTGCTTGTTGCTTTTGGATGAGGCTCGTGAGGAAGAGCATCTCTTCAGCCTGCTGGAGGGGAAGGACTGCCCCTAGGTCAGCTTTTTGCTTTGTGTGCCAGTAATATGTCCCACCAGCCCTCAGAGCAGTACACTATAAGGTAACAAAACAAAAACATTTTTCCCAGCAGTTTAACTTTTTCTACTATATGTCTTTTTCCTTGAGGGAATTTCATTAGTATGCGTGGCATTCTTTGGAGGTATAGTATACATCGTTTCTGAGAGTCAGAGGCTTAAAAACATGTGGTAGCATCAGGCAGGTTTGTTTCCTGTCATTTATTGCCCTGTTTGTATGAAAACTTATTTTTTTTCTAAAGCACATATCTTGTGGTCAGCTGCATCTGGTGCTAATACACAATTACGGTAAATTTACATTTTACCAGCTGAAATTTCCTGTAAGCCTTCTGTGGGCTAGAAATACAAAATGAAACTAAGCAAGCCCGTTCTAACAAATGAGAAATATTATTTGATTTTATTTATTTTTGTTTGTTTGTTTTGTCATAACACTAGCTGGACTGGCTCCTGTCCATACTACAGCTCGTGCCAAGCATCAAAAAAAGCATATGGCAATAGTAATTTTTAAAATATTTACAGATACTTTCCTTTGTCACGATAAACCTTGATATTTTGTGGAGCCCTACGGGTGGGGATGTTTCTAGTGATCAGTCATCTCTGAGGGAGCTTGCAGAAGATCCCTTTTGCTCTGTGTATCGGTCTAAACTGTGCATAAGAACAAGAACACCATGGTTTCCTACTTGTTATTTCACATTAATGTCTGCAGCTCCTAGAGGCAGAGTCCCCAGGGCCAAAGTAAAGGTGCTTGCTTTACATGACTTAAACAGAAATGGCTGGCACCATTATGTATAGGTTGTATAAGGTATGAATAATTATTAGATAGTATATCTAATATCACTATTAGATATGGTGATATCTATCTTAAATAGATAGAAATGTCTTAATTTCTATTAGATAGAAATTAACTTAATTCTGAAGTGCTTCTTCTTAAAACACTTCACTTAATTCTGCAGTGCTTCAACTGTGACTTCCCACAGTAGGGAGATTCCCTACTGTGATACATACAATGAATAATGTTGGTAATGAAAATTATGTTTTTTCACCTTTCCAGGGGAAAAAGGAAGGTGATCAGAACTAGCAGCATCCATATCAGTTGCTCATTCCTATGCAAATGCTTTCCTGTGTCCCCATGTTTCCCATCCAGAAGAGAGGATGATTCAGTTTGTTCAACCCTCTGCTCCTCTATTGACTAGTGAAGCCAGGAAATGTACAAAACCCTTTTTCTCAGCTGGCAATCTTTTCTTAAACTGATCTTTCTTAATCAGGCAGGTGAAGACAAGCACCACTGTGCTGCTCCAGGATGGAGGCAGAGACTACTGAACCCTGCAGCCACAGGGATAGATGAGCATCTCACCTGTCTGGAGGGCTGAATCCAAACAACACCCCCTTGGTTCAGTTTGTACCCAGCCTGGCTGATGCAAAGAGTGCTTTGCGCCACTCTTGGCCAAAGTGTGTGGCGTGTGCTGATTTGATAGTCACATACATGCCCTTCACCTTGGCATTGCATAGGTGAGTGAGGAAATAAGCTGTGTGGTGCTGTGTAGCCCCACATATCTACTGAGCAGCTTGCTTTTGCTTGGAGGAAATTATTTCTACAGTGTGAAGGCACCTGGGAACACCACACATTTTCATTTAAGGGTGGCGCTTTGTGGCTGAGAATAGCAGAAAGTCGTGTGGTAAAGGCACTAGCGACCTTTCGAATGGGCTGACCGAAAGTGGGGAGCAAGAAAAACATTCATTTTTGTTGGGTATATTTGCTTGTGTTCTAGATGCCTTTCCAACTCGACCTTTTGAAAACCATCTGTTTACACATCCCACACACAGCTAGATCAGCAGTGAGGGATAGGGCTAGAAATGCAGAGCTGAGCGAGGTATAACCACCTCTCTTGCACCACCCCAGCCCTCTGCCCAGCATCCTCAGCTAGGAGCCAGGGGCTGATCCAGGCCCAGAAGATGGCAGGGCTCCTGCAGCCTCCATGGGGCTGTAGAGGCTGTGGCCACAGGGGACTTTTAATTTAGGTGCCAGGATATAGCAGTGCAGTTCCCACAGCATCTGCCCTCCTCACCTGGAGGATGTGGGAGAGGAGGAGAGAGGGAAAGCTTCCCAAGAAAGCTGATTTCTTCACTGCAGTGTCACAGAAACTATACACACAAAAGAGATTTTGCTGTTAGGAGCCTTCTATAGATTTATGATTAAAATGCCAAAGTCATTGTGTTGATAAACATGCACATATGAGTCTATATGAGAAGCCTAAACTCATCACAGTTGCGGCAACTGAGACATTTTTGGCTGCTATTTCAAAATTCTTGACTGTGTTTTGTTCCAGTGATAGTAATGGCCTATGGCCATTTGAAGCTGTAGCCTGGCTTGGGTGAGGCTGGGAGCTGCCTCTAAGGTCTGCCTGAGCTTCAGACTCTTTGACTTCCTCATCACAAGGTGCAACATCTCAATGTACAATTAATTTGAAGAGCAGACTTTTATTTTGACTTAGGAGGAAGGAGACATCCGTGACAAAGTCACTGGGGAAGATAACCTAGGTGAGAGCGCTTTCGGAAGGTCATACCATACAGAACAGCACAGCAGGGAGACCTGGCCTCAGCAAGCAAAGCAGAAGATGCATCACTGTCGAAGAAGAATGGCAGGATGGTCTGTAAGCGGAGGTGAGAGCTGGTAGCCATCCAGTGGTCTCCAAAGTTGGTGGAAACCACAGAACAGAATGTAGGAAGAGTTCAGTAGCCCCTTCTCTAGCATTCAGTACGTGTGTGAAAAGAACTTAGTAAAGAATGGTGCACAGGAGTGATTTGCATTGCACTTCCTCAAGTCTCAAAGTAACAAATGAATGGTTTCATACCACACAAACATCTCAAAATAAATACAATTTGGCATTTGGTGTTAAATTGAAAAGCGCACCTCTATAGTTTGTATGTAGAGTTACAATCTAGAACTTGATCCAAGATCTAGTGGAGTCCTTGTGCCATAGGCTAAATGTGCAATATCAGACTGACCCTTAAGTGGAATTAACAAATGTGAAGTCTAATTTCACCTATTATGAATTTCAATGGCTTTATTCTTCCTCATGTAGCTTTCATTTTCACTCACCTCAGTTGATGGTTATCATTCATTCTTAGATTCTCTATATCTGATATTTCTTTAGTCACACTTTTCATGTTGTTTCATGCATATCAGTTAAATTCCTTGAGGGTTGATAAGCCTGGCTTCAGATTTTCATGAAAAGACTTCTGAAGAGATGATCCTAACCACATATAGAACCACTGGTTTGCTTTGAAAATGTCCATGTTTCCAAATGATAGATATATCTTTTGCTTCCTGTACTCCACTGGAGCACTGCTTCCAATCTTTCTTGACTTCTCCCTGGTCAGACTCTCGGTCAGGATCCCAAACTCATCCAACAGTTAACTGCCATTTTTTTGTCTCAATATCTTGGCTTTCGTGATCAGTCCTTTCCCTATCTGCTTGTTTAGACTGAGGATCTTCCTCTTCACCTGCTCCAAATTGCTGTGGCAGTTTCTCAAGCTACGTTGTGGATTCCTGTTCTTGCTCTTTTTGTAGTTTATATCCTTCACTCTTGTTTCTTAATCTCATTCATAGGCAGACCTTCAGCTTTATCTCTGTGACAAGGAAAATCCACTCAACCCCTTGAACTTGTCTTTTTCTACACAAACTAAAGTCCCTGTGGTCTCTCTATGAATGACCAACACCATCTTCAGTTCAGTATGGTCAAATGGAGTCACACTAGTCTTCTTAAGTAGTTTCCTTCTAGATCCGGGCTACCAAGCTTTCCTCAGGCCTGCAAGTTGGGTATCTACTTCAGGTCAGCTCTCTTTGAGTCCTAAAATCCTAGTTGTCACTGAGTCTTGCAAGTTCTACAGAACCTACAAATACACCACCACCAAACACAACACTAATTCCATCTAAACAGTTAAAAATTAGCAGCCGGGTTTTTATTGTATCTTCATTTTCATCCTTGTTCTGCTCAAGTACCCTTTTTCCAACCTTGAGCAATGCAGTCATCTTGTTTATGCTGTTTCAAGATGTCTCAATCTCATTTTTTTTCAGTGTGTTTAAACAGGTAGCCATCCCCACTGCATCCCTCAGCAGATTTTCCTTTCTCCGTTGAGTCAAAATCTACCTGTATGCATTGGCACAGCTTATTACACTCCTGCTGTGCATAGTACTGATATCTTCTACCTGGGCACTATTTTTCTGCTGCTTCACACATTGAATGATATTATGGTTAGACAAAATTTCTAAGAAAAGATCTGGCTTGTTTTATAGCCTGAGAGTGTCCAGTTTCCAGAAGTATGAAAAAGTGGACAGGAGTTTCTTCACTCACCTATGCTTCTGATGATTTGTTATATATTATCAGCAAATACTGAATTTACATTGCGGATAAAAGTTTTATAGGACCACTGGTCTTCTAAGCTTTGTGCTAGCTACCCTGTTTCAGTCAAAAGCTGCTGAGACAAATGTGTGTACACAAGCTTTTGAAACCTAACAGACCTACCATTTTCCATGCATTTTCTTGAAATTTTTGGTAACAACTGCCTGGTTAAAGAGTGCGGTTATTTGAGGCAGCTGTGCTCATAATACTAAGTCATCACTGGCTTTTGACCCCACAGCCTACTGTATGCACAAGACTCAGGAGCAGCCTGTGGTTTCACTAGATATTTTTTCTAGCAGAAAACCCCCTTGCAGAACTGTAGGCTCTGCTATGGGGAAATTGGTTAGCCTCATATGGCACACCCTGATCATGTTTCCCAACAGCGCAAAGCTGAGGCAGAATACCAAAAGATTTAACAGCTTCTAGCTGGAAAGTCCTGTGTCTAAAAATGGAGACATGAAGTCAGCCCGTTTGCCTCAGGAATTGAAAAAGTACTACAAGAGATTGAAATTTTCTAGCCAAAGGAAATAATCAATTCAGTAAATCCATAGTATTTTGTACAACTTTTTCAGTAAGAGGGGAGTGGGGAAGTGAAATGCAACCTCCCAAGGTTCCTGTTGTACCAATGCATCTCATTGTAAATGATCTCACCAGCCTTGTTACCTTCACTGTGAGATATCTACCTTGCTATCTATCTCAAAAGGAATATGAATGTACTGTTAAATATCTAATTCTGCTGCATAAGCAACTTGTAATGAAAAAAAGTTTAAAAAAATGCTCTATTTTTATTTTCAGCTGTCTCAAAAATGATAACAACAAAACACTGTGACCCTGGGCTCCGTCTAGGAAACCCTAAATTCCATCTTAAACAAAAGTAAATGAATCTATCCAGGTAAGTTCTGGTACAAAATTTAGCTCTTATGCAATGTAAATTAACAAATCCTAAAATTCTGTAAGAGTAATGAAACTTTTCCCACATTTTCTGCGCTCCAGTTTGTCATCTTTTTGGAATCCTGTTTGATCAGCAAAAAGGTTTACTATGGGATGGTAACCCCAACACTTCAGTGGTAACTGCTCAAGATGTGAAAATGAGTCATTTCCAGCTCATACATGTAATTACTGCTCCAGCTCAATAGCAAATGAGCAAGCCAGCCCAAGGAAACAAGAAACTAGTTAAATTACAGACATAAATTGCTTTATTAGTGTAAGATATTAAACATGGGTAAATCAGTTTGTATAGGTTTCCACTTATGGAAACATGTTTTTGCCCTTGGAGAACAGGTTGGGGCAGGAGAGGAAGGCTTGAAGAGCTGGATGGAAACATATGATGAATTCAGCCTGCCCTGAGGCAGCAGGCACTGCGTGTGGATTCTGTAATGCTACACGCGCTTACACAAACATGCACACATGCCCCGCATCGTTAGCTGCAGCCTCTGAATTGATTTACCCCTTGGCTGTGGAGATGATGATTCACCTGCAGCATTAAAGGACATCACGGCAATTGACCTGCATCAGAATGTGACCCCAGAGCTTTGGACCACCTTCCTCAGTCCCCCAGAGGGGAGACTACAGACCTCTTCCCTCACGGGTACCCATCCCTGAGTGGGCTCACTTGAGATGTGCTCCTCTGCTCACTTGTGGTTGTAAGGTATACACTCACAATCGCTTTGTATCTAAACATATCTATCTCCAGCCACGTTTTCCTTCTCATTCTTCAGCTGAGAGAACCCATTTCCATGATCTTCATCTGCCCTGCCTTTATGCATCTGCAATGCAGATGTGTCTGACAATTTTTAATTGCCATGCGTGACATCTATTTCAATGCATTTTTTTAAGTCTGATTTTTAAAGAATATGAAACATTAATTTTTTTTTTTTTGTTACGCATTAGCAATCAACAGATGATACAGTCTCTCTCTATGCCCTGCTAGTAATAATCACCCTTGACTTGACATTAGCCACCCCTTTTCACTGTTTTCTTTACTATCTTGGAAGAGTAACCACAAACTGTTTTTGTTGCCTATATTTTTTTATTACTTTATTGACAATTTGCTTTTATGAGTCAGCCAGACAACTTGTTCAATAGCCCTGTGACTAATTTAGTTCCCTTTTTCCTACAAGCAGCTACACCAAAGAGCACTTAAGTAAGATTTAAGTGCTACTTTAATGCGTTGTGTTTGAACTCTTTGCTCCTTTGCTGCAAACTGTGCTCACTGCTTAGTTTTAACCACAACTGAATAAGATCACAGTGGGATTCATTCCTCTCCTTAAGAAAAAAGTTTGTTCACCTCAAAATTGTTACAGCTGGTTTGACCATCTCTACTTGCAAGTGGCCCAGCAAGAGCAGGTATGTAATGCTATGTATTAGAAGTATGCAGGGAAGCTACAACTCCTTTGAGCCCTATCTTGCTGTTAGCTAGGGTAGCAGTTACCCTCCGTTTCATGAGGTCTATTGTTTGGTTTTCTGTTGTTTTAACCATTTGTGCAAGCTGAAAGCAGACAGGGGTTGGAGTTGAGCTTCACGCAATGTTCCTAGTAGGTCAGGTTTGTTGCTTGGTCTGGAGATGGGTTTCTGTCCACACAGCTCAGCAATTCTTAAAATGATATGTCTGGTGGAAAGAATATTTGGCTTGCCTCTGGCACTCTGAGGTAGATGTGGTGATACAAAACCAGGCTATCAGATGATCATACTGCGCTGGACCTTTTCTACTGAATTTCATTGCAGACCTTCCCCTCACCACAGTTTTCTCAAACACATGAAATGTTTCCTTTTCAATCATTTCATTTAATAGTTAAACTCAGGTGCATAGTCCAGGTGCTAGGTATAAATTAATTAATTCTGCTTCAGAAAAGTTGGATTTTGTGCAAGTTGCATGTGTGTGTACACCTCTCAGTAAGATAATGTTGTGTGCCTGCACTTTGGGGTGGCAAAGTAGGGCTATAGTGAAAAGGAAATTCATCTTTCTTCTTGGGCTAACCCTCAGCCAGACATTTTTAAACTCAAGGTCATCTATGTCTTCTCAGTCCTCCTTGAAGGTGGAAAACAGTAACGGTGCTTGTGCTGATATATCAGAATAGCAAAAGCTACTCGAATGCTGAATTTATTATACATGACTGCATATTTCTGTGGCTGAAGAGGTATTGCACAGGACTCTTCTAACTCAAATATAGACAAACTGAGAATAACTGCCAGCAAGAAAACAATAACAGTAAAAAGGAGCAAAACCCACAGACTTTCCTATGAAGATAAAACCAAATAGCTACAGGTAAGATATAACCGGACAAGAACTAAAACTCCCACACTTAATTGTTAGACTCGTTATTTCTTATGTGGGTGAGTAAGAATCTCTCCAATTAATGGATACCATAAAAAATGAACGGGAGAGAGAGTAACAGTATCATCTGAACTAAAGTAGGTAACAACATTTGATAGGAGCTCACAAGATGCTCACAAGTCTCATAAACCCAGTATGCAAGTGAGTATGATTTTAAAAAAAAGAATAAAGAGTAGAGAGAAGATGAGGATGGTCACAATGAAGTAAAATAATTATTTTTAGAAACAGTTAAAGTGCGTGGCTGAATGATGTGCAGTCTTCTTAAGATATGGGGGCTGAGAGTGAAGAAAGAGTGGTTTGGGCTTTCTGAAAATAGACATGCATGTATTAATACAAACACCCATACACTATTCTGACAGAGATTTCCTCTATGCTCAGCCAGCATTATCTAGGTCACACCTTGTTGGCAACAGTAGATCAATGAGAAGGGATGAGTTTTGGCCCATCAACTCAGAAAGGCTGGGGTCTGAAAAGGGCCAACCAAGGTAAAAAATTAGAGAACTTTCCTGGAAGTGGGAGAAAAAGAGGACCAGGTGATCTGAGAGAAAAATGTCTAGTTACAAAGAAGTCACAGGAAAGCAGTGAAAACTTGAAACAGAAACAAGGACTGAGGAAGAAGGTTACAACAGCCAGTCCAAAATTTTGCTCATTTACCATCTGAACCTCTGAGCAAATGTTCATTCGGTCTGACTATGAGGCCAGAGAAGGTACTGGGAAGCACAGGCACAAACAGGAGCAGAGTTTTACATATGCACAGGGCAAGCCAGAAATATTTCTGATTTTGTCCTGGAGGCAAGCTCTGACTCAGATGGAGATCCTGGCTGGGTCCCTCCCAAGATCCCTGGCACATCACTTCTTTGTGCTTTCAGAAATACTCCACAGAGAAATCCACACAAGCATCTTGTCCTGGAAATGAATTTCTCACACAATTTCAGAAAGTTTTTCAGAAATGACCCTTTGAAGTAGAAAATGGCCTAGCAAAATTGAAAATACGTGAATTGATGTTGTAAAAGATCTAACAAAATAAAAATTACATTAAATGAGTGCTGTGTGGATAAAAAGAATACCTAAAACTATTAAACAATTGCAGAAGGAGGACTGACATTCAGACTAGAGCTATTCCTTGGCTATAGTAAGACTATAAAGGTCAGGAGGCCTTTTCCATTTCCGAAAAGACCAGTTCTGGCTTGAGACAGGGCTTCCAGTAAGGTTCCATGGGTAGTCAAACATAATTTCTGTAAGAAGTGCAAACAAAAATATGTTTGGGGTTGTAATATTTTTTTTTAAGTTTTTTATGGCATGTGAAATGTTTATTGGGAAGCAAATTCTGTCACTGGATAGAAACAACATAGCCAAAGTGTCTTTTACTTTTCATCTGAGACTCTTTTATTTTGTGCGTGTTAAGAGATACCTAATTTGCACATCTCTGTACAGCTTATTTTGGAGATACAGGCACAAATGCATGATAAGTTCATCTTTTAATTGCTGTTCTTTCCCTAGAGTGTGTTCATGCAGCATTTGTGTGGTTGGTCTATACGTAATTTTAGAATTCATAAGAACTCTCTGAAGACTAGTTCAAGGTTTTAAAATGAATAATTTTTTCCATTTATATCCATGTCACTAGCCACTTGTCATAAATACCACCTCAGAAGTATACCAAGCTGGTTTTTACAATGTTCAAGAAACAATTTTTACAAAGCCTATGGAAAAAACCAACAGTTACTAGACAGGCAACATAAACTTCACCAACTAAGTAGCACATACGGACTTTCATCACTGCTTGTTTGTTTCAGACAAGAAATCTCAACAATTTATTAGTTCATACTTTTTCTTAGTTTTATTAGTTCATAATTTTTCTTAAACTTATCTTAATCTATGAACTAAGAGAACAAGCACATGAATAACATAGAGAAAATGACAGCATTTTATATATTATCTACAAATCTCTGAAAAGTACTCTACACGTTTTAAATTAATTGCTTTCTGGTATTTTATGTGCCTCAAGAATTTTGTCATTTATCAGTAGATTACGGCACTTCCATAAAGTCACAGACATTTTATTCCAAACATTCTTCTACTGGGCTAAACGAGGAAAAAGATTTTACCACACATCTTTGTAATCAAAACCAAAACAGTTTAGCTTTAGGGTGAGTAATAAATTATTTCCAGCACTAATTAAAAGGCATGTTCCCTGTGTGTCTGGATTGGACAAAAGAGAAGCGTAATTTAGGAACCAAAAAACTGCAAGACAGGACCATCCAAATTAAATAGAGCTCATGGTGTGTGGTGGGTTTGTGAAGCAAACCACGTTCTTCATACTTCCATTCTCAAGAAGTATCAGGTGCAAATGTGAAGAATTTTGAGACTATTTAGGGAAGATAAGAATATTTTCAGCAAATGACGTGAACACTGGTGGTTCTTTTTGATACAAAATTGTGAAAGTGCAGAATACATACTAAAGTCTCAATCTCTTCTGTACTCTTTCTTTCATTAATCAATTATTTATATCAATTCAAGGTAAAAATAATAATAAAAAAGCCTTATATAAATATCAAGGACCCAATTAAAATCACTTCTTAATCAAAAGGAGTCTTTCCATTGATTTTTGTGAATTTTTAAAGCCTGTAACAGAAGCCTCAAGCAGCACTAGCTGCATGACAAATTATACACTTCAAGTGAAAAGCATTCAGCTAGCTTTTCACTAGAGATAGTAAGGAACTGCATGTGGTCATCACAATAAATTAGGTAAAACTGAGTTCTTCAGTGTTTTTTTCAGCCTGGTCCAAATTTTCAATTCAGGTAACCATTTTAAACATTAGTTACAACACAATATATCATCATGATTCCTTGAAATAGTTTAGTCATGTAAATACAGCTCAATCAGGGAGAAAATATTTTATAAATCCCTCAAAATAAATTTTTCATTGATAGAAAAACATTATTTGCATAGTGTTTCTGTTCAGTGGTCCTTCTAAAGATTAAGGTAAATGGAAAGTCTGAAATTTTTCTTAAAAGAACATAAATCATTGACACCTACAGTCTTTGAAGATGCAACTAGAAATCTGTGGAGGACACAGGAAGACAATGCAGGGAGACATGAAAGTGGACTGAGGACAGAGTTGTGCATGCCTTAGAGGGAGAGATGCCAGTGAGCAACATCTGCTGTTTGACCTTCAGGAGCCTAAAAGAAGGAAGAGTGGGAGGAATTTCCTTACCACTGCTGATACTAACAGCCTGAGGATAACATAAAATTGTGAGTTTTGGAATGACTTTCCTTCAAAGAGTCATTGGCTTTGGGTTCATTGTGTATCATGATACGTTTTTTCAGAATATTTTTCTGTGGAAATTATTATGCAAATAGACATATTTTATTGCACCTTGTTTATTAACATAGACTCAATCTGTGAGGAATTACTGAGTGTCATTTGCTCCTATTAATAGCATCTTCCAGAAAAATGCTACTTCTTATGAGCTTGATTGTATAGGCAGCACACTGGAAAGAATAGTGTATCCACAGAAATCCTCATCAATCTCCAAACAAAATACTTCTGTATGTAGTGTTGAGTAAAAACTGTATATAGTATTAGATGTGCGTGTTGTGTATCTCCACATGCTCAGCAGACATATAACTTAAAAGGATAATTCTGTAGAGGACCTGATCTTGTGAAACACTAAATGTATGCAACCAAAAGGTATTGGAGTGACAATAACCCACAGTCCTGGGCTGATTTAGAGACCAGGTTTACCTTACTGTTTTGCTTTCTATTTTGTAAGGTCAGGGTGATCTTAGACCTGTGCTTCAGGGGGAAATCTTACAAATGACACATTTGCCTGTGAAGTAGCAGTGAGCAAGGAGTGGTGTAAGAGGTTCCTGCCTCCTTTGTGCAATGGAAATTGAGCCCTCCTTCATTTTGTTTTCCCTCTGACATGATGTGACCACCATACAGCTACAGCTGGTCTTGCCATGGATTGAGGAATTACCCTGCTTACTTCTGCAGGTAAATTTTTGGCATAGGCCTTCCTTGTTACTCGACAGGAAGCACTTGATCACTGTGAGAGGGAACGTTGGAAAGAAAAGAGTAAAAGAGGAAACTGGAAGACAGGTGGTCTTATTTTGCTATATTGCACCACAACCAACTGCTACATAATGCACCCAGAAGTCATATTTGTTGTTGTTACTAGACTGTTATGCTGTTCCTCACCTACTCCAGCAGCCTACATACATCCCATGCATTGGAGAAGTTGCTGTTATCACTTCTCTGTCCCACACAAGACAGCAGAGATGTGAGAGTTTTTGCATGAATAGCTATTTTGGGCTGAAAATCTCACACTCGTCTACCGGGTTTGAGTTTTATCCACTTCCAGAGCTTCTTCTTAGACTTTTTTATTATTGCTGTGTCCCATTGACCAAAAAACCCCTGTGGTCACTCCTAGACTAGTAAAGGAAGATGCCTGCAAGGACAGATTTGAGCTGATAATCTTCACCCAAGAGTCCTGCAGGAATCAAAGATGACACAGACTGTGGGATGTGGGGGCTATAACCTGCTCTTGAGTCTGCCCTGTTAGGTCCCAGTCCAATTGTTGGTCTGGGAGGGGTTTGTAATGATGCACTCATGTCAGGGATGCACAAAGTGGGTTTATTGGCTATTAATTTTCTAAAAGGCCTCAGGGGAATCCCAGAAAACTTCAAATCAGTAGAAGCTGATATCCCTACCATGCAGTATCGAGACAGGGTGGACCCATGGATAAATGTGGTGAACAAGAGGATGGTAAATATAACATTTGTGACACTTCTTGTGTTATGCTAGAGTTTACTGAAGAACCAGTGAATATATAAACAAGGGGGAGCCAAATAGTATTATGTCCTTGGACCTTCAAAAGAATCTCAGCTGAGTCTCACCATAAAGCTACCAAAGAATTTAAGCTATTAATTATAATAAAGTCCTCACATAAATATAGAATCATAGAATCATAGAATCATCTGGGCTGGAAGGGACCTTCAAAGGTCATCTAGTCTGACCCCCCTGCAGTCACAGGGACACCTCCAAATATACCAGGTTGCCCAGGGCCTCGTTGAGCCCCACCTTGAATGTCTCCAGGGAAGGGGCCTCAACCACCTCCCTGGGCAACCTGTTCCAGTGCTCCACCACCCTCAGAGTAAAGAACTTGTTCCTAATGTCTAATCTAAATCTGCTCTTCTCCAGTTTAAACCCGTTAGCCCTTGTTCTGTCATTGCCAGCCTTTGTGAACAGACTCTCCCCAGCTTTCTTGCAGGCGCTCCTCAGGTACTGGAAGGCTGCTATTAGATCTCACCAGAGCCTCCTCTTCTCCAGGCTGAACAACCCCAGCTCCCTCAGCCTGTCCTCGTAGCAGAGGTGCTCCAACCCCTTGATCATTTTTGTGGTCCTCCTCTGGACCCGTTCCATCAGGTCTATGTCCTTCTTATATTGAGGGCTCCAGACCTGCACACAGTGCTCCAGATGAGGTCTCACCAGAGCAGAGTGGTTATAATAAGTGATTAATATATAAGTGGTTAAAAGATCAGAAATAAGGGGTAGGAATCAGTGCCTGGTTTTGCAGTTAAGTAGGTTCAGAGGGCTTGCCTGGGGCCTGTGCTGTTTAATTTGGGACACATCAGCGATTTGGCAAATGAGGTGAGCTGTGAAATAATTAAGTTTGCTGATGTACTAAGTTATTCAGGATACCAGAGAGGAAGTCCAGCTGCAAAGAACTGTTAAAGGACTTTAAAATACAGAGTGACAAGGTCATAAAATGGCAGGTAAAAATCAGTGCTGATAATATGCAGGAGTAGAGAGTAAGGACAGAAAGAATATGCTGCAGAAGCGATACATAAACCACAGCAATGTTCTGAGACAATCCTGTCTCTTCTTCTGATTTTTCCCTTTTTGTAATTTTAACTACTAGATAGTAGATAATATCTTTTCACTCCTGTGCATGAGTTTCTATTAACTCTCTTTTTCAGGTTGCATAGCTGGAAAAAATTGCACTCACTCTCAGTAAAAATGTCCAACACTCCTGCTGTGTTTCTTTGTGGAAATATTTAGGGTAGCCATTAAAATTAATTTCACACTTAAATTTAGTTTAGCTGGAAATGTCTTACTTGGTTATAGCAAAGAATAACACAGGAGATCCAGGACTCCCATGGATATGAGAGAAGAGATGACACGTTTTCATGTTAAAAGTGATTCACCTCATCTGTATAGTATACAACTGAGGGGAAATATGTGGTCTTCTGAAGGCTGATTTTTATGATGCTCTTCTCTAACACTGTCATCATATTAACAGAGTAAAGTGAGGAATTATTAGTTCAGCAGTTTATCTTAAGCGCCCTGTAGAAATGGGTCTCACAGACTTACACCAGGTAGGGAAAACTTGGGTGTAGGCAAATATGAGAGACAAATTTTTTTTATTCCTTTGAGTCGTCAGGTAACTATGGCAGCAGTGATCAATTTCTGTAATATCTGGTGTCAGACTTAACAGGAAAAGTTTAAGGACGCTTTAAAAAAATTCCAGTTGGAAATAAGGATACTTTGAAATGAAAAACAAAGAAACAACCCCAAGACACCAAACAGCTGAAATCAGACTGTACAAACACATTTTGCCAGCAGTGCCAGCTGCTACTGCATCTCCCAGCTGCTCATTCCCTCTCCTTCTCTGCCTCTGATTGTCAGCACTAGGGTGAGAAGAACCTGGAAAATTATGTGACTGAGCAATAACCTTCCCCCCACCCTTGCTGTTTTGAGCCTGATTTAAAAGAGTAACAGCAAAAATGCATGGGACAGCAGAGAAAATCGCACAGTCTTGGGTATAGACAGCTAAGGCAGGAGGGACCAGTTAATGCTATTCCTGCTGGATGTATAGCCACGGCCTTAGTTGTTTTGCCGTAGACTCCTTTGACAAGGTGCTATGGAAGCACCATAGACTTTTCAGTTCATAGTCTAATAAAGTAGCTCCTAACTAGTCCTGGCTTTACATTGAAAAGATAGAGTATTAATTTAATCAGAAATAGTGAGAAGACTCACTGTCTCACTGCTAATGGCTAATGAAAGCCATTCATGAAAGCCATTTGCAGTTCCCTGCAAACAAGAACAGCTGTTTCCTTCAAAATCAGTTCAAGTCTCCAGGATTACTGAGTCACTTTGTTATGATTGTAAAACAAGGATATGAATTAAGGTAACTTATCTTACAACAGGAGAGACAGACAGGCCCATGAGAGTAGAAAGGGCTGCAACAATTACAACGAAACGTGGTGGTCCTATTTATTAAATAGAAACCAACAAGTCTGCCCCCAGATAATTTGCCTGGTAAATACCTGGGGACCTGAGAATTTGGATGCCCAACCAGCTCACAAATCTAAGCCCAAACCCAAGCCTCTGAGAACAGCCAAAACTTGAGCAGTTTCAGACCTCCAGCTTCTATCACTTACAGAGAGCCCAACAGGTAGGCTGACCTTGATCCAGGCTTCAGAACTTTGACTTGCAGAGAAATTTGGGAGTGCCTTTTATTTTAAATCAGAGTAACAACAAATTTCAAATTATCAATGATTTTTTATAAGTAAGACAATATTTTCTCATTCAGATACAAGCAGAACTTGAAGAGCTTGGGAATTTTAGACACTTCTACTAGATTTAGACAGGCAGGAGTAAATAAAATATATTTTTATATATCTAAGCAGGGCCATCTCTTGTGACGATATACAGCAAGATCAGTACTCTACTTTTTATAGAGATTCTGGTGAATGCAAGCACAGTTTGTTTATTTATTTATTTATTATTAATTAATGTCCAAATTTCAAAAAGCTTCCACTGAGAAATCCAAAGTTTTAAATAATATTTCAATACAAAAATATAGATAAAAATTTCTATACTACTACCTCCAAATAAATAAAATTATGTCAGACACTTAAATGATTCAGTACAAAAAAATACAGAAATTCTCAAAATCAGTGAGTTGAAGTCAGTGCAATAGAGTTAGTCACATTTCCTGGAGCTGCTAAGTAGCGTGGCCTCATGGTAACTTCGGTGCATAACAATAATTACCAGCAATTACCCATTAATTCCCTAGTTCAGAAAAGTGCTTAAGCCTTTGCTTATCTTTAAGCAGGTCTATTTGTTTGAGATGGATTGGTTTTGTGAGTACAGAGATTTCCCCATATTGATGCTTTCATCTCCACGACAAATAGATGAATGATGAGACCAATCTTACAGCATGCCTCTCTCAAGACAGCACCATGATGGAAAGCTGAATATTGTATCATATCATTTCAGGATTTCCATATGGAAACTGTGTAAACATTGCCTCATTCTATATTTTCAGGCCAACAAACATAAAACAGATAGACAGGATTTTATGACAAAGTCATTTCTATATATTAGGAGGAGGTATAAATACTTGGATTGGTGTTTCTTTATAAATAATTATTTAAAATACTTAAATATTAATAAATAAATGTATAAAAACTCTATTAAAATATTGAAATAAAAAAACGTGCGTCATAACAAAATTTGCACAATAACTCAGTACAAAAGGAAACATGATCTCGTCAGCATCTGCACCTCCGCTGTGACTGGCTCCTTTTCCTTTTGATAGAAGTTGGAGTCTCCACCAGTTTTTGTAAGACGCTGAACAGCTCATTCACAGCTTTACGTTGAATTTTCAAGTCACTCATCTGTTTTAAGTAAGAAAGAAACAAAATGAAGGTCATGCCAAGAGCTGTAACTGTTTACTGGTCATCATCCTACAGGCTACACTGCTACCAGGGTATACCAGATGGACATCTGCAGTTTCCAACTACTCTACTACATAATTCCTACAAAAAAGAGCCACTTTGTCACAGTTTTTTGTTTTCCACTTTCTGTGCTGCTGTGCAACGTGCCACAGACCAGCCATATTCTGTAAAACAGAGTTACAGTGTAGTTACTGCGATGATATATGAGTTTGCCCACAAGCAGCGAACTCCACCGAGGTGTTGGCTGTGGATCTCTGCAGAGGTGGGTGTTCGGTGCCGTTGTCACTCGCTAGATAAGCCAAGCCCCTCCTAAGCCTGTGGAGGCATGCCCCTAGCCAGAGCATAGCTTTCCCACCTGATTTCTAACCCACAAACAGCTGTGTCAGTGGGTGCTCTGGTGGGCAGATGATGACAACACAGTGCTGCCAGCACCTCTGTGCCAGACTCCGGTAAGATCCGGGGAGGGCGGCCCCAGCACTGACACCCCACACCACACACCCGCAGCAGCCCCTGCAGCTGGAAACATTAGGTTTTCCAGCGTGAAGTGAGCCAGACGGGGGTTACCAGAACCATTATTAGCTTGAGTCACACTCAAATCTCAACTGGAAAATATAGTGTCATAAGCCTTGGAGGCAGAGGAAGAGCCTTACCTGAAGGTTTGCTAGGTACATGATGAGTTCCAACTTCTTTGAGCCATCACCAATGTTATTTTTCAGAGTGTAGAGCTCCTCAGATATGTGTCTGACGTGCGCCTTTGGCTTGTCAGTGTTATTAAGCATTTCCAAGTACTTGGAAACGATCTGGTTCAGAATGATCCTTTTTTCGTTTTTCTGTTGAAAAATAAAGTCAGAAATAAAGACTTGTGAGGGCCTATCAGCAGCAAAAAAAATGAGTGAAGCTTAACCACAGCACACAAGGGTTCTCACAGCTGCTTGAAACAGGATGATAAAGAAGATCCTGCAACTCATCTCCTGGGCTTGGCTGTACCTCAGGATCAGTTCATGGTACGATATAAAGCACTTTCACCCGTATGGGAAGCATTTTTATGAGGATTTTTTTCTCATTTCCAAGCTACCAAAGAAGCCTTTGCTCATGTTTGTTCTACCCCAGCTGGTTACGCTGGCCCTGGGGGCTGCTTTGCACCAGAAGTGCCCTGCAAAGTGCCTGGGATGCTTTGTCATATCTAGTTCTGACTCACCTCTGTCCAGTCCGCCAGTTTGTCTGTAAAAATAGGCCCACCGTCAGCTACGTCTGAATGACTTGAGTTCTGAAACAAAGCACAAACATATCTGTTATACAAACAATACTTCTCACAAGGCAAATTTGTATTCTCTGTTCAAATGAGCAGTAAAAACAATAGAGGCATGATTTTTGCATAGCACTGTCCTAAGCATGCTTTCACTTCTCTAAGCACTAAATCGCATTGGATGACTGCCTAGTACCAGAAACGGCATCAGTCTGCTTTTCAATGTCTCTCCTGCTGTAATTCATTTGAATAGAGACATTTGGCACCATCTATTTTACCTAAACACTCCTTGCAAGTTTTGGTATTGAGACAGCTGAGAATTAAAGTTCATAATCACAGAGACTGGCTAGAAAATTGTCAGATCTGATCTTGGCATGTTTTCTGGTAAGTCAAAGCCTACCAATATGCAGTCTGTGTGTGGCCTTGAATTCATCCTGTAAAATCTCATATGGAACAAGAACAAATTGACTTCACTGTAAAACTACAGTTCATAGAGCTGGAGAACAGCCCACAGGAGCCCACAGTCAGGAATACGCATATACAGGGGTAGTGAACTACTGAAGGCTCGCAGGGAGGGATCTTAACCATGGGTTGTTAACCACACTCTGTGATAGATTCTAGGAAACAAAGAGCAATACAATTCTCCTACCAAGGAGAGGTAAACTGAATCATTTCCTCTTCTGTGTGTGTCTTTTTTTTTTTTCTTTCTATATACAACAGTCACTATTTCCTTTTTTGTCTGCTCAGTAGTTTAAATATAGTGAGTGCAAAGTCTGACAGAAACCTTGGAGGCTGATTGGCTCCCTGTGCTGCGCACATCACAAAATCTTATTTTGCTGTTCTTCTCAAAGGTGGGAAGTACCTCCTGTGGACTGGAGTTTCTAATGTCAGTGCAAGAAGCTCCCCATGGCTCAGGATCTCTCTGACAGAGTTACATATATTCAAGTGAGAAGCTCTCTGATCCACGCTGATGGCAAGTTTGAAATATAATGCAAATTTTACATCCAGTTTCCTAGCAATTTGAAAACACTGAAGTAGCACACTAGGCTACTTTGTCTGGTACTCCAAGGTGATTCTTTGACTACTAAATTTCAAATTCTGTATTCACAAAATTCTGACAAAATCAGGGCTGGAAATAGGAGAAGAAAATAGGATATTGCATTTGCTTTCATGCATTTAAGGAAAAAACAAAACTATATTGAGAATAAAAGCTGTTAATTAGGAGTGATTCTATTATAGATCTCTTATGTCAATGACTAATGCTGGCTGAAGTCAACTGTGAGCTACTTTAATGTCGCCTAGATCAAAGGAGGTGAAGTTATAAAGTTATCAAAATTCTCTATGAAAAGAAGTAATATCATGCCAGGTAACATTCCCCTACTGGATCATAGTCACAGATATGTAAGCAGAGTGGCTGAAAGATGCAAAAAAATAAGCAGTAGAAAGAACCTTTGGGCAACACACTGCTACTAATAATAAGAAGTACCAGGTGCATTTGGTCTTTGTGCAAAAGTTCTTCTCCATTTTGTTTCTATTGCTATTATATCCCCCATTAACATTACTAACCTAAAACTAAAAAAGTGTAAGTAAATTGCATCTGAATAGAACTGAATCAATTCATTCATCATAAATCATATTAATATTTCTTGTTATAAACATTCCATGCAATCAAAGGCTGAATAGAGATAGGAGAAGCTCTTGTGAAAGGAAGAGTGCCCATGAAATAAATGACAACTATTACATTAACTATGACTATCGAAAAACTGAATCTTGTTAGTGAAAGAGATTAGAAAAAAAACAAAGAAATTGTCCACATTCTTGTTTAAAAAAAATATATAACCAAAAAATTTGTTCCATGATTACCCTCTATTAGTACACATTGAGTATGACAAACACTGCTCAAGTCTGGACTACATCTAAAGCACAAGCAGAAGAAGAGAAATGTAGTAGAAGACCATACTTACAAAATCAGCTTTCAGTTGGTCTATATCATTTTGAAGTTGAGCAAGAATTAAGCTGTTTCCAAAGCGTCCAAAATAAATCATAACAATAGAGAGAACAAAGAAGCTGTAGGTCTGGTAGGTCATTTTCTTGGTGTGATGGCTCACTTAAAATGCTCTGATAAGTTCTGGGAGATATCAGTTCTAAGAGCAGTGAGCTTCAACTTCTAATAGTTATATCTTCTATTAGAAGAAAGTAGAAGAATGAACTTCATCTGCTTGTCAGTGGTATTTATACCTAGTCTTGAAATTTTTTATTTCGTCATCACAGGCTGTGTATATTTAGACAAGATAGTGTTAGATAAGAATGCTCTTTTTTTTTGGCTAGTCGAGGGAATCCCTCGAAAGCATCTTTCTCTAAGTGTGGTCCTGGAAAAAATTGCAGTGGTTCGTCAATGGGTAACATTTACGTGGCAGATTCTGAAGTTTCTTTTACACATGGTTGGGGAAAAGGGGAAAATTATGACACTGATTAAGGAGTATGCATTGTGGCTGAAGCATATTCTTGCAAGCTATCTGAAAAAAATCACACCATGTGGTTTAGGGGTCAGTATAACAGTCAACTCATTTCTGGTATTTTTTTAAAGTAACCACTGAGATTGCCATGGCATTCTTCAGAGTCGCTTAGAAATCTAAATGTTCTCCGTACTCCTGTCCTTTTGTGAAATAGTATTTGCATTCTTTCCATAGTCTAAAGTGCATTTCTGCCTCCTTCTCATTCTTCACCTTCAAATTCAAAATAGACTCAGGGAAAATGAAATTTCAGCATGCATACGATGATACATTATATTAAATTACTCTATGGTTGTCTACTATTTGCAAGAGTAGAGTATTTAGTACTCAAGACTTTCATTTCAACTTGGCTATAACTGAAGTTTCCTACCAGCCCATTCATTTGTACTTCTTTGTATCAAACATGAAAAAAAAAAAAAAAAGAAATGGATGAAAAAAAGACCAATTGAAGAAGACAGACAAAATGGTCTCCAAGTGCACAGAGACCCCCAAAACAGCTGTATAGAGGATAGTGGGGGAAAAGGTTTTTGTACAGAAACAGAACTCTGCTTTGGTGGGTATCATGGGAAAACAGCTTACTGTCAAGAGTCTTACGAAAAAAATCAGAGCAATTTTAAGCTGTAGTGTATGAATGCAGGATAGGCAGGAACGTACAAGGGAAAGAAGGAAGGAACCTACAGGAAAAAAGACAAGAGAGGATCAGGAAGAGGTATCACATGTGGGCTCAGTTCACACAGTCTGCAGTGGAGGATGTCTCATTAGATGTAGGAGGGTGTATCTCATTAGAAATAGATAAGAATCAAACTGTCCCCTAGCAAGTATGGTTTGAGCTCTCTCCAGCACAGTCCCAGATGGCTCTTTGAGCGCTCTTTGCAAGTGCTTCCTATCTTAGAAAATGACCACTAACTCCATCAACAGTTTTTCATCTGAAAGAGAGCATCCATCTATGGAATAGGTCTAGGCTACTACTACCATTGCAAACCGAAATGCCATTTTTCAGAGACAAGAACCAAATTTTATCAGTAATCACGGGCTCCAAATTTGCATGCTAAAACTCCCTGGGAATAGAGTGCAGACAGACAGCCCATATCTCACAAAAAGTGCAGTACTGCATCAAAATTAGGGCTGTAACCTGCTTGGGGTAGGAGCACTATGCAATGCCCACCTTGGATTTAGTTTAAGATATTAAAACTAATTATGCAATAACTTGATCGCTGGAAGTGTTGGCATAGAGGTAAGGTGATAATGCTATTCAAGGATGCTTCAAAGAACTGTAAAAAAGTGCAAAGTAATCATGCCTGCCTATGGCACCACATCTACATGTCTTATAAATACCTTCAGGGATGGTGATAAAATGGAGGGCCCACCAAGATCCAAAGTAGCCTCATAATTCAAAGTGGACTCACAAACTGAGTCACACACTGAATAAACCTATTGGTGATGTTGAAACATCTGGATTGCTTTGCAAGGCAAGCATAGTCAAATGGCATCTTGTGTCACAGTTAAAGGTGATACATATAGGAAAACCAAGCATATTTTACAAGCTGTGAGACATGCACATCAACTACCCGGGAGCTTGTGGAGTAATTCTTTGGCAAAGTGTTAGAAGGGAGATGTCAAGTGAGAGAAGGAAAATGATTCCTGGTACATATGGTACTCTTTGTGCTGTCAGAAACATAAAACTGGAAGAGGGACTGGGTCATCAAGCACAGTTTTTGCCATTGCAAGTCCTAATTTAAGCAGTGCTTTTCTATTGAATTACAAGAGAGTGTGCAAAGAAGAGCTGCAAGTAAGAGCTTTGGGAGAAATTCTCAACTAAAAGAACTCAGTCTTCTTAACATGTTGAAGACAAATCACAACACAACTGATATCTGTAAATATCCAGTCACAAAGAAGATGCAATTCCAGGAGTTGAAAGATTAAGTCATTAACACTGTCCTCCTCTGCAGAGAACTTTTCATCCAGAGTGACTGTGCTGGGTTATACTGCCTTATTAAATCTGTCAGGCATGCTCCTCATCTGCAGCAGGCTCTGCCTCTCAGATGACCTCCCTTTGATCTCACATTGCTGAACAGAAATGTCCTGCTAAACTTTTAAGAATAACACAAGGACAAAACATCAGAAAGAAAGATTATTTCCAGTTCACATCTTGTAAAACCCAAAACATTTAGGGTTTTAAATGCCTAATTTTATCACTAGATCTCCTTACCTTTCAGAGAAGGACACTGTCAAGCACCTAATTTTACAGGTAAAAAAATGGAAGCACAGGGAAATGGGATGATTCATGATCATTCAACATCTAGGAAAGACAAATCTAGTAGGATCTCCCAGTCCCATCATGTTCCTTTTCCTACTAAAAAGCACTGTAAGTATTATATCATAAACTGAGGTAAGAAATTAAGCAAAGAGCAAAGAAGATGAAAGCCTTGATCTCTGATTCTGTCATGCTATCTTCTGAGTGCAGGTTCGACTTCCATGTCTCCTCTCCTGCCTGTGGAGGCTAGATTCAGGCCTTCTACTCATGACCACATTCAAATTCTCACGCAAGTGGTTGAATGTTCTGTGGTAAATTATCAGCTGGTGTCAGGACAGAAAATGTCTTCTAATACAGAAATATAGGGTCCCATTTCTAAATCCTTTACATTTGAATACACTGTACCATCCTCAACTCATAATCATAGAATAGTTTGGGACTGAAAAAGGTGCCAGAATGGAATTGAAAAGTCCTGTGTCAGAGAGAATTGGAATAGTCCTTCTGTGTGGCTCCATAGTCACAGGTGGACTGTCAACTGTTCCAAACTCAGTCAGAAATGAAACCAAGGCATTTTTTCATTTTGCTGCCTGGAAGTCATCTGACTCTTCATGCAAAGCAGAGGTTTCACACCCTTCTGTTCATACAACACCTTACACCAGTTACCCGATGATGTCCTTGCAAAGTCATGTCAAATTTCACTATGACCACCGATGAAAGGTTTTTCCCTTTCATTTTTTGTTTTGTGAATACTCCTCAGCACACTGGCTGAGTGGTTAGCAAGGAATTGCCCTTACCAGCCCAGCAGATCTCTGCCATACTTTCATTTCTCTAAAACTCAGTGGCTTTCTTTATTATGCCTGTGCAAGGAAACCAGCTTAGGTTTGGAAAACCCTCCCTGAGCTGTCATTCTGACTTCACATCACACTTCGCCTTTTTGCCTCCTTTTCCTATAAAGTAGCAGAATAATTCCTTCAGTTCCTTCTTCACAATGTTTAAGTGACAAAAATTTCCGTACATCTTGTACCAGTGCTACACAATTACTGAGTATTGTTATTTGTGTTACTGCTATCTGCAGAGTATATGTCTTGATAATCAGGCTTCATGACTTTGCAACTGACCCTTAAGAACACACTGTAAGTCTAACATTTTTCTCTACCCAAAAAACCACCATCACTTTCCTACAGATATGGGGATGTTTCATCAGTGCTTCTCATTGTGGAGGATGTAGCTGTCTACTCCTTGAGACCACCAGACCTTTGTGATTTTAGAGGATGTTTCCAATAGTCATTAGGGATAATATTGTCGCAAAATAACTGCTTTGTTTTATAAGAAAAAAATTTCAAGGCGGGGGAAGTTCTGAAATTCTCAAAATTAATATTTTTGTCATTTTTCTAAGCAAAATATTCTACCCTGCCCATTCCAAGCAGTTTTTGGAACTGCTATTTTTTTAAGAGAACTGGAAAATCTGTTTGTATTTTCTGAAATACAACACAAATCTTTGGCCTCCTTTACATACTCCTGTCTGCACGAAATCGGCAATGGGAAAATTTATATTATTGATCCTGCTTTCCACTGACAAAATTTCTCACACACATTAGCTGATGAGTCTTCCAAAGAAAGGGATAGAACAGGGAACTAACACCTGGTGGTGTTAGTCTTCTAGAGGGATAGTTGTCCACATAGACAATGAGCTGATGGGTACAACTTTAAGTGATTACAATGTAAGTTCAAAATTATTAAAATCATAGCACCTTGACTGACACAAGGCATCTGTTTCATACTTCCTTTCAGGATTTCAATTTGGTAACCTCATGCAAGAGGAAGAAAAGGATAGCTATGAATCACTGTTCTGGGATGACCTTTATCACATACTGTTGTGTATTTTTGTGCCACTCCTAACTGTATGACTATCAGGTCTGTATTGTCTAAAGACTCCTCCAGCAACAGCATAAAATGAATAGCCAGCACTTGTGTTAAAATAATTTTCTGGAGCATATGGAGATGATAACAAATATTTTTCTCAGGACTTTTGTTCCCGTTAACAGTGGTTAATGTCCATGTTTATAAAAATATGCATAATGCTGTATCTCTTCCTTTTACTTGAAAGACTGTTGAATTGATATGTATGAGGAATTCTGAGACTCAAAATCAGGACCTATAACATCTTTTCTCATTGCTGATTGTGCATGGACAGCAATACGTAATGGAGACCAAAGGGTCCTCTTTGGTTTTTGTTCCACATTTCAGGTTGGTACAAACTGGTTTTCCAGCTTTCCAAAAAACATAGCCTGCATGTATGAAAATATGCAGAAAAGAAACTATGAACTACCAGAGCAAGCTAAGGATGAGAAAGGCGGGAGCTATTCTAGCTATTCTGCTATTTTTCTTGTAGTAAACTATGGAAAACAATGATGGCATTGTGGAAGACAGTGATGGACAAATATTGTGTGTGGTTTTACTCTGTGCTTCTACTGATGGGAGTCTTTTCACGTATCCAACTCCTGATTAAGTTCTATGATTCATAATATAGAAGGAAACTTGAAATCTTATTCAATTTTACTTTAAGTTCATATCAATGGAAAAGCAACACAACTGTCAGCACAGCAATGGCCCAAAGTATGGCTGATGTTGCATAAAGTATCTCCTGTGCTATAACCACAGCATGTCTATGGGGTTTTCCACATAAAACGTTTCATTTTCACCAGCTCTTCTTCATTCTTGCAAGAAGAATAAAACACTTACTCTTGAAAGTTTTCTGTTTTCACCACCATAGCATCCTTTGGAGGTACTGCCAGTTCTGAGCATTGTATTTCGAATCTAATAGTATTTGTTTCCTTTTAAAGCCTCAGATGCTTGTCTTATGTAATTTCATGAATCTCAGGGTTTATTTTAGAATTTTGGGGTTGGGATTTTTTTCTAATCACTTTTTAATTATCAGAGTGGCAGGGAAAATTTTGAAAACAAGAACTTTAAAAATTAACAATATGAATATTGTAAGTGCCACCAAAGCCTAGGCAGGAGTATTTCAAAAGTCTTTAGGAAGAACCTTGAAATGATAATTACATTCAAATCGTAATTTTTTCTATTTGCTTTATTATGTTTTTTTAAAGTTAACCAGGCAATCAATCCAATGCTATCACTACAACATACAGACTTCAGATAAGGGACTTTGTGGGTATAAAGTCTTCTCCAAAACAAAGATATGTTATTAAAATAGTTCTTCCCAAAGTGATTTTCCAGTGCTTTCTAATTATTCATAAGACCAGCACACTAGCATTTCCATAGCCTTTTCCACAAAGGAAATACCTTTGTTATAAGGTAACATTTAAATTCACTTTAAGAGAACTACTTCAAATAGAAAACAATTCCACTGTAATTCTGGCTGACTGTGTTCTGTGATACTGACTTTCTGCTGTTTCCTGTGAATATATACACATGCGTCTGTCTTTGCTGCTCATTAATAGATAGAAAAAACATCATGCGTTTTGCTCAGTGTCTTTCCCCAATTCCCAGTAAATGAGAGTATGTTTTCCTCTGTACATTAAATCTCCATGCAGAGACGTCTGATATTTTCACAGTCCACTCTTCAGTTTCATTTTCATAGAATCAGGTCCACCTTCAAAAAAAAGCCAAAAGGCCATCTGAACTTCTATATCCAGATATCTGCATCTTTTCAGAAAGACCATGTTATTTTTAGAGAGAGAAGACCAAAGGGTGCTTGTCTTGGATCAGCTGTTGATTTCCGTATGTGCTGGGTGAATTCCAGTTAGGGATCTCTGTTGTCTGAGACAGGCGTGGCGACCTGGTTCAGGAACGGCACGGCGACCAACCCCGGGTCGTCCGGTCCATCAGCTCACAGACACCAACGTGGTG
>BJBW01002192.1:9521-36539 GCA_004320125.1 Scolopax mira | reverse complement strand
GGAGAGGGTCCTTATCTTTCCATACAGCGCGATATCTTCTGGCCGCCAGGCCCTATACTGCAACAGATCTCCATTGACTTCAGTCAGAGGCCAGCTTGCTGCCTCCTGAAATAGCACGGACTCACCCAAAAATTTGTTGCAGATTGATAACACTGGAAATCATAGCCCACGCATCCCACCTCACATACACCCCGGTCAACCTAATTCTCTCCATACATTCACAATACTATATCCAAATGGTACTTTTCAGACTCTCAACTTGTTGGTCAACCAGCTCCACTCATCTTCCTTCCATCACGTTTACCAAATTTTCTCCATGTGTCAGGTTTTGTGATTCATTCCTTCTCCTTATATTGATTTTCTGCATTGTGAGCTTTCATTTGCATTGGAGGTTTTTGGTCTAGTTTTCAGCAAAGAATTTAAGTGCCATTCAAGTTTTCATTGTACAGTTGCATTTGTTTTCACAGTTTAAGCACCTTTCTTGCATAGACACATTTATTGTTTGATATCAATACACATATTTAAATTTGGAGGAACACACTAACGAAAGCAATCCTGTAATGCTTTCTTTTCTTACTGAGTATTCTAAGTTGAAATGTGAGCATCTTGGGGGGTAAATCTGATCATTTACATATGTTATCCCTTTCATAATTTATAATAATTAAATAACACGTATGTACAAGCAAACGCAAGTGTGTAGGAGTGGGCATATGTTGGATGCTATCTCAATGATGTGTTTCAAACATAAGTAAGAGAATATCCATTAAATGTTTCAAACCAGCCTGCAGAGTGGGCATTTTTTGTCATAACCATTTGGAAATAACCACAGGAGGTTTCCTAGCAGAAATCTTCTGCATGATGGAATCCTTTCTTCTAAACCGATCCAGGAGACAGTTTGGTGGGGATTCCCCTTGCCTGCCATTCTCTTTAGAGCCATTCATAATTGTGTGACTAAGCAAGCCTGTCATCTTTACTCACAGAAAAAAAGCAAATCAGTATGCAGATTTGGTCCTACCTGTTTCTGTCTTGCCTCCAGAACACTTAGGAGCACACCAGAAAATCAGGCATACAAGCAATCCATCTGCAGATGACATTTTACTTAGAACTGGACTTCTTGAGAGCAATTAGCTTGCAAAGACTTTCCAGTTAGATTCAGAATTTAAAGTGAAAGGAAAAATATGCAACACCTTTGCTTTTTAGGACTTAAAAAATGAAGAAATGTTCCACACCCTAAGTACATTTCCTCTTCATCTCCACAGGAAATAAGGCTGCCTATATAAGAGCTACTGACGGTCAAGTGTAGATGTGCTTTATTTTAAAGTCACATATCTTCTTTTTTCAAAGGTCTGGACCAACTACTATGAAGTGCTCTGAATGGACACCCTCTAGTCAGCTTTAGGTGATGTGAAGATTTAATTAGCTAACAATAAACACTTAGAAGACCAAGAAATGAGATAACTAAGTTTCTGTTGGTTTTTTTTGAACAAGCTAATGACAAAAATAAAGTTTCTAAAAAGACACAAAACAAACATACGTTGAAGAAGAAAAAAATACAATCTCAAGTAGCATACTTTAAAGTAATCAAAACCTAAGTACTGTGGCAGGTTGGGTTACTAATTTTTTTTTCCTAAGGAAGCGAAACTTACGCAGTTTCTCTAGCTGTCAGTTCTTTCCTTGTCAGTAACTTTTGAACAAAGTCAGCAATTTGATTCAAATTTGAGACAGTCAAGTCTCACAGCTCCTGCCTCTTTCATTAAAACTGGCAGCTAAAAACAGCAAGATTGTTCTACTAATAATGATATTATGAAGTGTCTATATGACTTAATTACTCTAAGGAAGAGAATAGCTTTTCTAACACAGCTATTTGATTGTTGTGAAAGCATATTCATTCCATCAATGACTCAAGAGTTAGTTAATATCTAGGAAAGTCTACATGGCAGGCAAGAAAAACTTCCAAAACTCATGAAAAAGAATTATTAAAGGAATGTTACCCTCCCATTTAAAGTAATCTTATTGTTTCATATAAATGTGTATAGGGTTCTGGAGTCTTACTTCATCCTTTTTCATTACGTCTGATTTGCCACATCAGCTTATCCTGAGCATACCTGTGCAACAAAATCAAAGGAGAAACTGTAGCATCTGCTACCATAGCTAGGGTTGCTTTATTTTAATCTAGCTGGTGTGGGTATCAATAGCAGAGGAGCTATGACACTACCAGGCTTTACCTGTGGTGTACTATCTCTATGTATACAAGTTGAATTTCAATTGCAAAGGACTCAGCATTCAGGGACAGAATCTTTGGTTTCCATCAGCCCACTTGAAATGCTCTCCCCTTTTAGTAAGATATTTTCCTTTTGGAAAAACAGCAATTCTGGTTCCAGAGTTGCCAAAATAATACCCACAGAAATTTTAGATTAACTAATTATTTTTTCCCTCCCATATAATGTAAAATAGCGTATTTGTGAGATCTACATTACTGTATCATTTGTTCTATGCATGGGAATTTAAAACCAGTCTCCCGATCATACCCTTTAAGTTGCATTTGGGAACACTCTTGGAACCTGAAAAAATTAGCTCCTTTCAGATAAAATAAAAGTGGAAAATGTTTTCAGAAACTCACTTGATGTTCTCCAATTTTTAAGAGGAGCTCAGGCCACAGGACCAGACAAGAGCTAGTTCAAAATAAGCTCAAAAAGAAACATAGTGTGGAAGCTGGGTCCTCAATGCCAGTTCTTTTAACTTACAGATCTGCTCCTATAGATTGCTATTTTTGCTAATGAAGTCATAGTTTTGCAGCAATTTTGGATATCTTATTTGAAATATTTAAGCACCAAAGTTGAACAGTCTAAGCAAAGGGAAGTAGGAAATTAAAATGTTGCTTGTACTAGACCATGAACCAGAATAATCAGGCACAAGTAGACAGAAAAATGTTTGTGGAAGGAGCAGTTAAATTTTAAGTAGTCAAGAATCTTCTTATACCTAGACACACACGGAAAAAAAACCCCTATAATTTCGGTCACTGCATTTTGAACTATGCTCGAAAGAGACTGTGGTGGGATGCATCAGTTCCACTGCTTTCAACGAAGTCTTTGCAGGAACTTTATGTCAAGGAGTGACTGGTAATGAAGTGTTGATTATCTGGAGAAGGCATGGATTCATATTGTTTTTCTAGTCACCTTGAATCACAGGGTTATGCTTTGTTGATATTCGGAGTCTTAGGAAGTCTGTAGGTCTTTGAGTATTTCCAGAAGTGCTGCAGAAATAATTAAAATGAAGTAGTGAAGTAGCAGACATGCCTAGACTACAGGCAACAAAGTTTAGGAAAAGCAGGGATGATGAAGAAATTTTTTATGTCACAGAAGGAATCAATAGTCAAAACCATCAAAATGTCTGAAGGAATGTCTTGGAGGAAATAAAATGGGGCTGGGTAAAATATCATAGCAAAGCACATTCCTCTGGAGTCACATAAGATGTCCACCATTCAGTCCCCTGGTTGGATAAAGATAAAAGAGGTGTATTGAAGAGGACCTGAAAGTGCTGGTGGACAACTGAATGTAAGTGGATTTCATCTTTGTGGCAAACTGTATCCTTGCATCAGCAAACCTCCAGCCAGCAGGTCCCAGGATGTTCTTTCTCCCTCTCTGCTTGGGACACTCTCAGTATAGTGCACTCAGCTTTGGTCTCCCCAGCTCAAGAGAAACACTGAAAGAAAGGAGAAGGTTCATACAATAGCATCCAATGTGATTAGAGGGTTGGAGACCTCTACTTATGAAGAAAGGTGGAAGGAATTGAGTTTTTCCAGCCACAAAGTGAGAAGGTTTGGAGCAATCTAATCACAGTTTTCCACTATCCAAAAGGTAGTTACAGAGGAAATGAAGGTATTCTTTTCACACAGCTGCATGGTGAAAGGACAAAGTGCAACAGGCTCAAGTTGCTTCAGGCGAAACTGCAACACGAGAAAAATTAAACATCAGAGTAGGTTGCCCAAAGAAGTGATAGAACCTACTTCAAATGTTCAACACTGTGCTTGACAAAGCTCTAGATAACTTAACCCAAGGCCCCACTTACAGCAGAAGGTTGGACCAGGTATCTTCAGGGCTCCCTTTCCATCCGTCTTATCTGTGATCCTATTCTGATGAGAGCACCAACACAACCACCTCCTCAGGAATAGCAGGGTCCTGAGTGAGAAAAAGAAGCACTGATCAGCAGTGATAACTGCATTTCAGATGTCAAGATTGGGGGCAAAAGAACATTAAAAATTCACACCAAATCAGTCCAAGTAAGAAGAAGAGAAAAGCAGCAAATTGTGCTACCACCATGCAAACTAGAGGAGCAAACTGAAAGAAGTGAGGTTGGTACAAGGTAAGACTGGGATGGATGATTGTATACGTTGTAGTGCAAAAATTAAATAGACCCTTCATCTTCATTTTCAGTGTGGATGGCATCTTTAAGAAGCATACATGTATGCAGTAGGTGAACAAGATAATTTTGAAAGTTGCTGACACAGAATACAGAAGCAAAGATGACTGATAGCAACAGGAATGGAGAAAATCTCCTCTAAGGCAAAAGCAGAAGTGAGAAGGTAGAGTTAAAAGTTCTTCCATCAAGGAAACAAACCAAACAAATAGGCACATAAAAAAATCAGTTGCCGTAGAGTTAAATTTTAATCAATCTATCAAATTGTATCAAATCAAAAGGTAGTGCTTTCAGACTGAAGAAAAGAAAATGCAATAGCTGTGATTAAGAAAGGGATAAATAACAAGCAAGGCAGAAGGAGACATATTACCTGACAAGAGTGCTGTGCAAGGCTTTAGAACAAATTATTAAATAATCAACCATTAAAGACTTTAATGGTTAACAAGAATAAAACACAGCCTGGGTTCAATCAAATGCAGATTTAAGCAAGAAGAACTTGATTTACTTGAAGAAGGAATTAATAAAATACGGAGAAATGTGACTGCACAAGTGCCTGTCCTGTATGGCTTCTAGTCAGAAGAAACTGGGAGGGCACCCTTGGAGGAGGAGAACAATCCCAAAGTGCCCCTGTTCATCACAGGAACCATCAAGGCAATGCTGCAATGGAAATGGATGCTGTGAAGGTTAACTGGGCAAGGTATTTCCAGAAGAGGGAGGAAGGGACCAGTGTACAGTTGTGGGTTAACCTTGTACTATATAGATGAGTTGAAAGTAGAAATGGTCCAGACAACAAGTAGAGAGCTCCAGTTTTACAAAAGAATTCTAGAAGAGTTTGGCTTGTTCAACTTCATAAAAACAAAGTCTGAGAGAAAACACAATTTTTATTTGAATTACATTAGAGTTGGAAAACAGCAAATTCAGTAAGTCATGCAAAATGACAGAATAAACTGATTCTGAATAAAAAGGCTATAAACTGGTCATGAATAAATTTAGACTAAAAGAAGGAAAACTTTTGGCAATCAGAGTGTGAGATTCTGGAACAGCTTTCCCAAAAGAACGGGGAAGGACTCATAGGTAAAAAACTTCTCTGAAGTATTTCATTACACCCCGAGCTCAGTTTTTGGAGGATGCAGCTTATAAAAAAGTGTGCAGTTCCCATTTACAGTCTTAAAAGTGACTGTTTATATCAGTTGGTCTACCTGAGTGGCTGTCTTATTGCTAGTTCCAGGCAAACTGGGTTTCCTGATTTTATTACTGAGAAGTAAAACCATGCTGTGCTTTCTTCCATCTGACTGGAGAACTGCAGTGCTTCTTATAAAGTCACTTCTGCAGATGAATACAGTCTAGTTGATTTTTTAATCTTCCCTCTCATCAATGGGTTTGAACTGATATCTTTAATGTCGTGGTTTTACCAGAAGGCACATTTTCTTATAACTCTCCTTTAAATCCTTCGCAATATTCCAATCTTTACAAAAAGTTGGAGTAGATATAGAAAACCAATAGTGAAACCACAGGTGAAGTTACAACATTTTTCTGCTTCCTCTCAATAATCCTCATTCATGGAAGAGTCAAGCACCTATATTCACTCTTTTTACCATAGTACAACACAGGCAGTTTATAACAACACTTAAGCCTTTTTACTGTCACTGAAACACTTGTACTAAAGTTTATGTTTGGGAAATACTCTTTACTAAACTGTAGCCACACAGTGTGACCTCTTCCCTTTCATCTATAAAGGTTCATGTGATTTTTCTCTATATGGAGGAATGAGACCCAGGATCTTGCTTTCCATGGTCTGAAATCAGATTATGTTGAATATATCTGTCAGCTAAGCGTGGTTCTTAACAACAAGGTATTTGCCTCAATCATCCTTTGTTATCAGCAGGACTTTTTGAGAGTCAGGGCATGCAAACCCAGATTACTGGTCTTGGAGAGGCTGATCCACTGACTCAAACTGCAGCCCTGCACCCAGTGCTGCACCCCCTCATTGTAGCCACTTGAAACCCTGTAATTTTCTCCAAAATTTGAATGCCCTTGGCTTTGCTCAAGTGGAATGGGAATTTTTTCTAAAAACCCCCCAATATGTCATGGAGTAAGAAACTCACTCCCATTGCCACAATGATATCAAAGTTGCCCCACAATGCCAGAAATAGCCTGAAACCAAGAAGCAGCATGGTCACCCCGTTGCCATCCACGTTGCTTTTCTCCTTCATGCAGGGGAGAAAGGAGAGAGCAAGGGAACCTCCCAGGAGTGGGGGCGATTCCTGGTACCAACCTGAGAAACTCTGACTTGACAGCTGACGTGAGCTGCCCTTCTCCAGCTGCCACCACCGCAGTTGTCCACCAGCTTGGGATTCACATCTGCAAGCCCAAGCAGAGTGGTGTCATACGTGAAACACTCTTTCCTCCGCTGCGGGTAGAAAAACAGGCTGCCTTTTCCACTGACAGCATGTGGTTTCTCATTCAAAAAAAATTTTTTTCCTCACATCTAGGAGGCTCGATTGTAAATAGTTTTATCAAGTGACTAATTTACCATGCCTGTGGTTTATCTCTGTGAGCTTTCTTCATCACCTAGAAAGTGCTACTGGTTATTCCCTAATTGTTATACAGGAACAGAGAAAGCATTTAAACTGACACAACAAAATTGGTGGGTTCTTTGTTCTTGGTTAAGGACAACGAGCTGGGTTGGCACAAACCGCTTCTTTCACAAGGGGAAGGAGAAAACAGGAAATAATTGATGATGCTTTATTAATGATGGACACAAGCTACCAAGTTTCACCCTCAAAGATAAAACCATTGCAGTGTATTTTGCTGTTAACCACTGCTCACTGGAGCTTTAGGAGAAACAAGCAAACAAAACATCATCTCTGCACCTTTACTTCTTCAAAGAAGTTATTTTCTTCTCATGAGCTTGGTCAAAAGTATGGTTGCACCATGAGTACCAAAACTACTTAAAGGAGCGGCACTAAGCAAAAGTGGAAGAAAAAGCCACAATTAGTTAATGTTAAGAAGTAATGCACACTAGTAACCCAATACTCTGTTATTGCCATACACGGGACTGTTTGACAAGAAAAAACAAACCTGCACACACCTCAAAGGAAAATCAAATTTTGTGCATCCAGATGACATTGGCCCACTGGTGCTCACCAGTTAATTGATTATGCTGCAGATAAGATGTTACAGCATTCAGATTGTTTTGGTAGATCAGGAGAGACAGGCAAACCACCTGCCTCCATGACCAGCAGCAGAAGTTTGCCTGGTGACAAGACCCGAGGGTGAAGCAGGCAGGTAGCACAGCTGCTGAACACGAGTCCAGGTAGTATTCTAGGAATGTTCCTTTTTTTGTCTCTCAGGCTGTGATGGCCAGTGATTTTGGGGAGAGAGTTGGAAGAGGCCGTGTTTGCGGCTGCTGCAGAAGCACTGAGTGTGGCCCAAGGGAGCTTTCTTTTTGGTCTGAAAGAAAAATTTCAGCTTCCACTCTGATGTCTGTGATGATTTATTGACAGCTTCAGTGAAGCTCCTTAAACAAACTCCTGCAGACATTCTTTAATGGCAGAGCTGCCTTTGCATATGTCAGCCCCTATCTGGACAGAAAACAGTACAGCTTTTGATACCACTGCTTCAGCACCGTGGGGTGCTGCATCTCAGCACATGCTTGAAAGAAGCAATCTACATGATTTTCCTCCAAACTTTTATCAGCAACTTTTGTGTGTGGTTCAGAGAGGATGAATTGCCCTTGATGAACTCATTTCTGAGATAGATAATTAAAAGAGCACAAAGTGAATACAGGCCCTAGCAGAGTCAGAACGGACTGCAGAAATGGCAAGAATCTCCACAGAAGGTCCCTCAGATTTATTTAGTGGAAATTAATTTTAGCCTTTTCATAAGAAATATTATGTCACCTTCTCACTATTTGAAAATTGCAAGACCTGCCCCTACTGCTATCACGATTATAGAATATTCTGGAAACTCTTTTTACACCAGTAATGAAATTAGTATCAATATACAACCTCATTCATAATCTCTAATTGAATACCATTCTTTTCTCTGCAACTCCAGCTGCTGGAAGATCTGCTCCCTGCTATCTTTAAAAATATTTTTTAATGTGCAAAATACAGCAACACACCTGTCATTACTCTTCTTCCACACTTCCATGACAACTTCCTCTGGCTCCCTCTTCCTTTACATGCCCTCTATCTCTAAACCATGTTAAATTTAGATTTTCTCAGGTTTTTATCTTGGAGCATTCAAGAATCAGGGAATGGTAATCAGGTAGCAGTTATTACTTAAATATTTTGTCATAGCGTGTTCTTCCACTGCTTTGCCAAGTTGCTGAGCCAGAAAGCTGGTTTCCCCCACCAGGAGGTGACACATCTCTAAAAAAGGCATCATGACCTGGGGCAAGGAGGGGAGACACTCTGGCAACAGCCAGATCCAATGCCCAAGGAACAGGGAGAGATGCATGATTCTTTTATGGGCTACACAAGAACCTCCTTGGCAGTGACCATGCAACAAGGAGAGGAGCAGAAGCCATATCAGGAGCAGTCTGGTTTCCAGCCCAGGGCCTTGGACTCCCTGTGACCACCAGCCCCGCTCTGAGGGGAGGTCAGACCACTTTCCTTGGTTTCTAACCTGCCCTTGCAAGGATGGCAGCTTTGGCCTGCAGGGTCCTTGAGGATGGGTCCCACGTCTGCAGATCTCTGTTCATTTCAGATGAGAACCAAAAGTCTCACCATGACTGGAGAGGGGCCTGCAGTCTCCTTCAGAAATAACTTACCAAAAAAAGAAACATCTGTAACTTCTCATCTGTCTTAGTTCTACTTCAAAATTAATTCAATACTTTCTTCCTGCAGGACTTGACACTCACATGCAGTTTGTCATTCACCTCACATAAATGTTTTGTTGCCAGGTCGTTGCTTGTACTTTTCCTTTCTACTATGAAAACGAAGCCCCTTGTCCTTCAACTGCCCTTTCCATGGATGTGCTGACAGTTGACGGTCACCATGCAACTTTATTTGATTTAGTTACGTCTGGACACAGAGGTGGGTTTTCCAGGATGAATGAGGGGGATGCTGAGTGTGACATACATGGTTTGGTGACAGGGTAGCATCTCTGTGACCACACGGTCCCACTGGTAACACCATGGCTGCATCCATCTCCATAACACTTTACCCTGTCCAGGAATGATGCACTGGCCCTTCAGTCAGCCTTCTACAGCTCCTAGCCAAGGTTTTCAAGATCCAACTGGATAAAGCCCTGGGCATCCTGTTCCAACCTCCTGGTAGACCCTGCTTTGAGCAGGAGATCAGACCAGATGCTTTCAGAGGCCTCTGCCAGCCTCATTTACCCTGTGGCTCTGTGGCTTTATGATTATTGTTGCCTTTCAGACCTGAAACCCAGGACTGAAAAAGCATCTTTATGTCTTGCAATTTAACATTCCAACCCCCTGCTGACATATGTCACCAGCATCTTTATTCCATGATAGTTTCATCAAGCTTCACCTGATGGTATTATATTTCCATTGTCTCCCTCGTCCCTCTGGCAGCTCTCAAGCTTACTGCTTGCCTATGTAAAGGCAAAGTAATTCCTAATCTATCTTCCACTGGAGCCAACAGAATAGGAATACCAAGCTAAATACTGATTTTTAAATGAAAGCTGTATTAAGGTAAGACCACTCTTCACATGTTCCTGTAGAGTAAATCTCCCACAGCTCCACAGCTCCAGCCAGTTTCGAGGAGCAGATAACCCCGTGGTAGTCATTATTTGCAACACAAAGAAGCTTGGTTAGAGAAGGGGGAAGCTGCAGGGTGACCACAGCACAGCTGTGCAAGTGCTGCTGTAACCTTTCCGTTCCCGTAACAGCACTGCCTGCCTGAGCATCCTTTCTCTTCGCAGCTCTCTCCCATCAAACACTCCAGAGAAGGGGAAGTTGACTCAAGCGATACCTGGTCTCGGTGGTTACTGAGGGCTATTTTGGGAAGTGCCTTATTAATCATTAGATCAAACATCCATGCATTTCATCTTTGGCCATGCGTCTTTGCAGTGAGAAAGCTGCTCTTGCAGCCTGTGGAATTTGGTATATATTGTGGGCATGAAGAAGCAGTCACCAAGTGGCCAAATACAACACAAGTTATGTCTTTGTCCAAATCCCATTCTTATTCCCATGTGTCAGGAAAATTATTTTCCCTCTAATTCTATCTGACAGAAACTATGCCAGCATTTGCTAAGGATGACATTATAACATCACATCAAGGTTCCAGCTGAGATCAGGAATTTGCTGTTGATCATTCTGGTTATAGCAGAAATTACTTATTAAGGGATAGACTTTGCTCTGAACATTTTGCACTTCAAAGAAAAAAACACTTTAGGGAAAATAGAGAAAATTTGTACATGGGCTTGTCTGTGATGGAAATTGTTGCCTTTGCTGACTGCTGCTGTATTATTTACATAACACCAAAACTGCATGTGCAGCTGCCACTTTCCACTAGATCAGTGTTTTTCAAGAAGTTATGAGCTAGTGACAATTTTAATACACATACACATAATTTTCATTCTTCCCTTTGCAGTAACAGTCACAAAATACCATTTTTACATGTAGTAAGAGTCACAATTCTAAAAGACCAAAACACTGTCCTAAGACATGCCACACTAAGCAATAACAACAACAATTAGCACTACGCAGGTCTTAAATTCCTTCTGAGGATTTCTGTATGCAAAGCAAAGATAAATTAACTTAGGCAAATAACTGGGAGAAAATTTTTCCATTTGGCAAAGGAGAACAGAACCTTAATGGAGCAACTGGCCTACACAGGAAGTCTGTAGTAAAACCAGAGATTGAATTCATATCTGATTTATAACCCTAATCTTTGGTTATATGCCCTTCTTTCTTTGCCGCATTTTTAATTCCAATTCTAAGTTTCTGGCAGTTAAATTTAGAAAAAAATCTTTCCAATCCAACAGCATAACTATCTCAGTTTTCCATCCAAGGAAACTACTTATGAAACAGGCTCTAATATTTTCTCCGTCAACTGAAGAGTCAGGAGGAAACTGGAAACAACAGGAGTCTTGTTTTCTAAGAGTGACACCTAGAGTTTCATCTGAAAAATTAAAAGCTTTCCTTTACTCATCCAGTGTTAAATGGCAATAAGCTTTTGTCCATATTATTTCTTCAAATATTTTTTAGTACTAATTATTTTGCTATGTTTTTGTGAAGATTCAGCCCAATATTTGCTGTTAAATGGCATCTGTCATTTATCGTAAGACCATTAAATAATGACATTTATTTTGCAGGTGTCATATTTTGCCTGTCATTCAGAAGTGTTTAATTGCTTTGGAAATGTGATTTGCATTATTGCATGAAGGCGTGCACCATGGCTAGAGACTGAGAACACAGCGTGGTAGCCTGCTTTGCCTTTCCTCTACCCTCCGCCATGGGGCACCGTACCAGTCACTAGGGAAGAAGGTGCTACTTGTGGCTTGATACAAAATTAGAAAAATTACTGAAATTAGGTGTCTCATCCACTTAGGCCTATTTCAAAGTTCATCTGCTTCTTTGTGTCTTGCCTGTGTACTTCTGCATCCCTTTGCACAACAGGTGGCAGAGTTCATTTAGTGGAATTATTTATAGCCACAGAGCTCATATCAACCATAGTACAGCAGAAGACAAAAATAATCCACGCACAATTGTTGAAGGCAGCTTCTGGAGTTCTTATTTTCCTACCTCTGTACATTTTTGAGGAGAAAGAAAAAAAACCGCCAACAGCAACAAAAATGCAAGAAAAACACCAACCTGAAAATCGCACTGGCTGCATGTGGAAGCTAAGCAAAAATTCCACAAGAAAAATCTTCAGCAACCTGAAAACATTACCCATGGTCTTTTGAACTAAATGTGGAAGTTTTTCTGTTTGCAGATGCCACTGGTTCCCTTCTATGCCCAAGAAGTATCACCCTCTCCTGCTCCTGCAGCAATGGGGCCCCTGCACTGAACCCCCAGATCCTGGCTACTGCTCCCTGCCAGCAGAAAGGACTGGACAATGATCTCTAATGAAGGTTGGTGAGGCCATGCCCATGGTCAGTTTTCTATTCCATATATCAGAGTTTGGACAAAGCCCACTAAAGCAGAAAGCAAACTTAAACCTTGCAAATAAATGGATGAACTGTGTGAATAAATCCACAAAAAGGACACCATGTTAAATGTGTCATTTTTAAATTAAATGTCCTCATTAAATTACATGAAAAAGACCACAATGATATATGTACCATTTTGACCACTGTATCTTTAAATAACCATTTTGTTTTTAATTGAAAGAAAATGTATTTTGAGTTATAGCTCCTTGGCATTGGTTAGACATTGGCCCTGACCCTGCAAGCTGATGTTGAATATTAACTCCACAGGACAGTGGGGCTTTGATACAGTTGTTTGTTTGCAGAGCAAATGTTTGAAACAACATTCTTGCTCTTAGGGGGTGAGCAAGTGATATACCATCAGCCAGTTACACCTCCTTTTTCTCTGGTCCCCCCTGCTGCCCAGCTCACCCTGGAATGAACATTGCACCCCAGGAAACCTTCAGAGCTCCTGTTCCAGCCATGCATGGCCAGGATGGGTCCTGCCCTCTTGGATGGTGGGGTCCAGTGTCTGCCCTGGTGTCTGCAGCCTCCTGTTAATTAAAGCGCTGGGCCAGCTTTCCCTGCTTCTTTTTCCTGAATCTACTATTTTGGCAACAACCAGCTTCAAGACATTGAAAAAGAGAGTTAAGACTGCATTTTGGTCTCATTAGCTTCCTGGGTGTCATCTTACTGTGTAAGAAGAGCATTCTAACAAAAGCAAAAAAAAGGAAATTCAGTAAGATCTAAATAATTTGGAGGCGATTCCTCAGAGACAGGAATGCTATGTTCAGGCTTAGTTTTGTAATATCATTTGCTCAAATAAAATACAGTTGCCTAGTAAGTTATTGCAACAAAGCCTGGTGTGTCATATACTGCAACTCCCTCCAGTAATAAAATAGCAAATAATGAAATAATAGAACATAACTCTACAAGATAGTATTCCTCAGGAACAAGGAGCATAGGGCAGCTTGCCTGAGCCTCTTATATATTACTCCACGTATGTTCTGTATTGGCAGGTCACTGTCAAATTTAAAATCACCATGTAGTTTAGCACACTAGGTTCGCTGTCTCCCAGAGTAAGAAACTATATGCCTAAAAACAACGAACAGCTTTAAATTTATAGTGCCAAGGTATTAGGAATAATTTTAACAGGTGATATATTCCTCACCAGTTGGGGCCATTTATGGTTGATTTTTTTGGTTGGTTGGTCACTTTGTTGGTTGATTTGAGGGGAGGAGGGAAGAAACATTGAGAAATTTACTGACTAGCTATTATAGGACAGTTTGCAACTGAATTTATCTCACAAAATATTCTCACTCTTCTCTTTTACTCCTACTGTGGTCACCTGGGCAGTCTATTCCCAAGCTCTGCCCTTTCATGTCCTACCCTCCACAGCTGAGGAAGCTGAAGATCAGAGATGATGTGAAAATGGTACAGGTCAAAAAACATGACGTCAGCATAGCAAAGATCTCAGTCACTATCTGAGCACTTATGTGGGAAGTAGCATCGGTTTATTCATGTATTGCATTTCCTTTTGTCAGCATAACTGATCTTCCATCTTCAGAAGAGTAATCAGAGATGGAATTTATCTGAGAATTGTCCATGGCAAACACTTGGATTTTTTCCTCCTTTAAGAGTTCTTCAAGTCAGCCCTTCTTTTTACCAAACCTGCTCAATACACATAATCAAGTGAAATCACAGTAACAGAAGAAAACGCTTGGCAAACAGAAACTGCCTTTGCTACTATGCTTCTAATTAACCATTTTGGTCTTAACTGAAAAAAAATGTGTTTTAAGTTGTAACCCCCTTGTATTAGTTAGACATTTGCTCTGACCCAGCAAGCTGATTTTGGCCATGTTGGCCATGCCAGGTTGGATGGGGCTTTGAGTAACCTGGTCTAGTGGGAGGTGTCCCTGCCCATGGCAGAGGGATTGGAACTAGATGATCTTTAAGGTCCTTTCAAACCTAAACCATTCCATGATTCTATGAATATTTCTTTGCATAAGTGTTGGCCTGAAAATCTCCAGAGTTTATCTTAATGCATTAACAGCCACACTTAGTCAGGTCCTCTGAACTGGAATGTTAATTATGTGATGACTGAAGTCAACACAGGGACATCAAGAGGCCCCTGCAAAAGATGTGTACCAGTGCCGTGGCACTGACTGCTGAACTTCAGAATACACTGAGCACACAAAGCACACACGGTTATTGTTGCCCTGGCACCATAGTCATTCAATGACATTTCACAAGAGCACCCACCATTGTATTTTAACAGAAAAATGTCCTATATTTCAACATGTAACTAATATAATTCCTTGATATTAATTGCTAGAATACAAAACTAGAAAGCAGATGATATGATAGGTCTTTGCTTGTGCTGAAAAGCTCGTGTCAATATTCTACTGTTCTTCATATTAACCATTAAGTATAAAGAAATTGCCTTTTGTTCTCTTTGAAGATAAGCCTTTGTAACTGTCTGAGATCATTCCTTATATAAAGCACCAATGCTTTGTATAAAAACAGTGCATTGCCATCAGAAGCTGCTGTCGCTAAGATTGGCTGAATGCTTTGGAAGGTTCCCAAACTGATGGCATACTTCCTTTTTTTTTTAATGAAGTAGGGGATGCTTAAGAGTAACTCCCTCATTGCAATTTAATACTGCTATTCTTTGTCTTTTGCCTGTGCTGATGAAGTGTGTTGCAAAGCTATGGAAAAAGCTGAAAAAGAAGGCCACCCATGTTTCAGGTCTCTGGCGTGTCATAAAGGACAAGTCAAACACAGTTTGTGGGCCAGAAGAGGTGAGGTGGGATTGTAAGGAGCTGTTGGAGTACAGGCTGGCATGTAGCTCTGATACCAACAGACAGAGGTCCCAAGCTGTATTCATTCCTAAGCTTCATACTTTCTCCCCTCCAGGATGCTGGGCAGGATTTGCAAATTTATAGAAGAAATTATGCTCTTCTCTCGCCTCAACCCTCACCAGACGCTACCAATTCACCTAGATGAAGATCAATAGCCCACCAACAACAGTGGTGGCCCTTTTGTTTGTACAAGAGTGAGCAGCTAGGCCGCCTCCTACTTCTCTAGCTACCACCTGTGGGGGGGTCCCAGAGAGTTTCTGCATGGTCCCTGAAGGAATAAAAATGAAGGTGCACTGACCATAACCTCTTCAGGGAGCACATGTAGTTAGACCCTGGAACTAAAAGATCACCTGTCAGAGAACAGCGACAACCCCTGGGCTGCAGAAAGCCACAATGCAGACGAGGAATTGACTCAGGATCTTTGGTGTCAGCATACCGATGTATTCAATGCCCCTGATACACTAGCACTACGAGATCTGAAATTTTGAAAAATCTCACCCCTGTGGAACTGCAAACATACAGACTGAGAATATTTTCATCACCTAGATAGTTTCTTCTGGCAAAACTTTAAAAATGTGAGGAAACCAGAACTCCATCTTCATTCTGTACTATATGAAAGATATTTTGAAAACCACTAGCATCATTTGAGTAACACCCTCCCATAAATCTTTCTCAAACCATTTTGCTCAGTCCTAATCAAAGGCAATCCATTTATTGTTTCATTTACTGTGTGGTCTCATGTAGAGCATGTGACATATAAAAGTCATGCATGAGTCCTAGACCAAATTTTTTGACATGAATTTGAGTATGTTTATTAAGGATCCATTATTATCTTAAATTAACAATAATGTTAAACAGTATATAATTAATTTTCTTATTTATATGTAGAACAGCTTGTGTGTGCTGCTACATAGCTATAACCAAAAAAGGGAGGGATTTTTCAAAAGTGGTCCTCATTGGTTTGAATTGTAATCACATGGGGTAGCCCAAGACACAAGGCATGGCAAGGTGGTGCCCACGGCATGTGGAACGTTGTGCCTGATCCTCACGGTGGCAGGTTTCAAGTCATGCTCATGTAATGGTTCTGGGGGTCTGCCTGTGAGGCAGCTGGCGGGCAGGCCGGCAGGACAAGAACTGCTCTGGAGGCTGCTCTCGTACCGCAGGACAGGCATAGCTGCTATGCCAGGCCAACTGTGAAAGCTCTTGAAAATCCCTCTTTACACCCCTGTATTACAGAGGCTCTCCTTCAGTAGGACAGTGACTGCCAGGCCTGTTGTATGTCCGCCTCTCGGTTGATTTTCAGGCCTTTTGGGTAAGGATCTGTCCATAGTACAGAAGCAGCGTGTTTTCTGTCGCTTCCTCACTCTTCATATGACAGTTTGTATGTAGGCCTGAATCCAGGGAAGGAGAATATCCAGCTCATTGATGGCCTTGTAGATTCCCTTCTCTCCAAGCTGCCAAGAAAATACAGACATGAGAAAAAAAAAACACCTGCAGCCCTTGAACACAGCAGTTGGGAGCCAGGCCTCCTGCTCTTACCTTAAGAAATGTTTTCTTTAATTTTTTGACTGTAGAAGTTAACCTTGTGGATGGAGCACATGGAAGCTGAAAGGATGAGAAGAAACCAAAAGAGCAGCAGCAAAGATGCTGGTGAGAAGACATAGCGATGAGGAAGAGTCCAACCCACAGTGTGGCACCATAGGACTACTGGTAAAGTGTGTGACCTCAGCATCATTTCAGCATCTCCTGCTACCACAAATGTGTTATTTTATTTTACCTGTGTGCTTCCTGGCAGGCTGAGTTCACAGCATAAAACAATGTAATATGAGTACCACTAAGCCTTAGTAAAAATTTTCTGCTTTTCTCAGGGATCTTTATATCTGTCACAGTTACGGCTTTTGTAGCTCTAAGATTAAAGGTCCTTTAACTTTGAACCTTCAGAGAAGGCATGGGTCAAAGACCTTTGCAAAGTACAGAGGTCAATTTCGCACATTTCTGCAAATCCTTCAAATATGTTTATAAACTTGGTTTATACCGCCCCCTATTTTCCTGCTCAGGTCTCTGTTGTCTGGCTAATTACAGGCTAAATCTGCATTCTTTTGTCAAGCTGAGTTTTCCCTTAAGATCACTGGGAGTTTTGCCAGCAATATCCTACCCATCTCCCAGATATCCCACCCAAACCATTCAACAATGTCTTGCAAGTTCTGGCATCCCTCTACCCCTGCCATGATATCAGAGGACTGTGTTATCACTATAAGATTTGAGTTGGAAGCTGGTTTTAGGAAGGAAAGAGTTGATCAATTCATGCTACAGGACCTGAAGGCTGCACCCCAGGTTTAACCCATGCAGCCAGGGCACAACTGACAGTGTCAGTGGGCTGGTGCTCTGACCAGAGGACCACCAGCAGCAGGAACACCAGCGATGCCACTGGGCTCAGTCCTCTCCTCACTGCCCAGCTCAAACCAGCCAGTGCTAGACGACCAAAACTGGTACACCTTGGGTTTTTTGGAGCTCCCTGGATGACTTTTCTGAGCAACACAGATTGCTGACTCACCAGCTCTTGGGGCTTTCCAAAGGGAAGAATCATTCTTTCAGGGAAAAAATAGGAAAATTTGGTGTTTTGCAAACTATAAACAAGGACAACATGTTTTAAAAGGCAAAGGTCTTCAATTCATATGAAAAGAGGTGACTCCACTGACATGGATGGTTAGTCCTTCTTTCTGACTCACACAGAGGTTTTACAAAGGAGCAACAAACATTTTCTCTTTCAAGTAAACTTTCAGGATGAAAGTGTACTCTTTCTTGTAAGCTTTTAAAAATCTTCTAACTAGGGTAGTTCTTTTTGACTTGTGAATTTTTTAATTTTTTTATTTTTTTAAGGTCATCTTGTATGATGCTGATTTCCACAGAAATAATTTGGTAGCAGAATTAAATGACTATGGTGGCTTTAGTAGTAATACACATTGCAATCTCTGTTCTTCCTAAATAAAGAGCAAGCTATCAAATGAGCAAGCAAGCAAGCAAGCTTGCTCATTGTGAGTAATGCTACAATGTCTGCTAGAAGTCTACAAACTCTGTCTATGATGACAGAGCAGTGATTAAAAATCCTGCAGTGAATTTATTGCCTTTCCGCTCAAATACTTCACTAATCTGTTACTGATGTAGGAACATAAATCCGACTTCAGAAGCAACTTTCTACTGTTCTTGGCAATGTCACCAACTCAATAGGTCACATGAGCAAATAAACAGACTTATGCTGAGGCCAGTGATGCTGCAGGTCAGTGCTCCCAGTATCCAAGGAAAAACATGTGTTCCGTTTACTGTGCAGTCATACCATAAATGAAAGAGCCTGATTTCACAACAGAAAGAGGATTTAGAGATTTCAGTACCTATTTGTTTTCGAAAACCAGGACTCAGGCTCCTAAATCATTGGAAAAAATTAATGTTTCCTTGTTTGGACAAAATAAAGAACTATCAAAGTGAGAACTGCGATAATAATATAGTATACAAAGTCTTTGGAAGTGGTTTGGAGACAAATGTTGGGGGTTTTAAATATCATGCATGCCTCTAGCTGCCAAATTGGAGCCCAAGTTTACAAAAGACGGTAGGGTAGATATGTAGCTATCACTGTTACCCTCAGTTGTGTAAAGAATTTTATCCTTGAAAGGCAACAAATTCATTATATAAGTATATTGCCATGGTGGACATTCCTTCTGACAAAACAAGATAATAAAAATTAAAGAGTTTGCATAGGTGGATGAATGAGTTTGCTCATTAATTGAGGAATAATATAATGGAGAAACCCCAAACTTGTTATTAGCAAAAGATCCATTACTTTCATTCTCCTCACAGTTTCCACTATTCTTTCACATGTTTTTTTATTGTTGGCTTTGAATTAATACACATACTTCAAAAAGTGTTCATTTCCTAGAAAATTGTGACAAACCATAGTTTCTCAAAGAGCTATTGCTTTTCTACTACCAGAGGAAGCCTTTTTTTTCCTACCAGTATTTTCTAATATCCAGAAATGTAAATTGTTATGTTTAGATTAATGTTGGGTAAAACACTGGTGCTAATTATGAAAAAGAATGTAAGAGCTCTCAGAAATCTGCAGGATTTTGTCTCTAAATAGCACAAGAGCAAACGTATTAGTTATACAGCAAATTCCAGTCACTGGTGGTGTTTCACAATAACTGATATTCTAAATTCAGTCACGGTTGACAGTCTGCACTCTTCAGTGCAGTGGCATTTGTATAGGATGTAATTGCTTTTCCAGACAAGAATGAAATCTCTGTAAAGTATATTATGGCATACAATATCTGGAATTTTAGACAGACACAGATAACCACAGCAGTGTGTTGAATGCTGTGTAAATTGCAACTGTTTAGCATGGTTTTCAATGCAGAGCCTGAAAACTGGTGGAGTTTTTTCCTATTGATATTTGAATCTTTTTACAAATAATTTTACAGATATTCCAGTTGTGTTCTGAGCTGTAACTCTGCAATGAAGCTTCTGAAGTGCTTACTTTTACATTGCAAATATTTGTCTGCATGTAGAATTGATGTTCTTTACTGTCACCCTAGCATACAATTCAGACTAGACAAAGTTTTAATTCCTCAACGCTTCATTGAGTTCTCATGCTACCCTCGGTTTTTAAAATTACTGTAGACTGGATGTCCAGGGTTATATTTTATCATAAGTCACGGTCCACTTTTGGGGACACTGTGGCTTGTGGGAACTGCAGGTTTAGGAGAGAAAAAATTAGCTATAGGACATAAAATTTTAAGGCATGCCCTGTGGTTATTCATTTACCCTTAAAAATTAGACAAGAAGAGAAATGACTTACAAGCAACACTCTCACTTAGCATCACAGTATGTTAGTATGCATATTTGCATGGCCAAAATTGTGTTTTAACTTCTGTTCTGTAGTTATTTACAGAGTGGGATGATGACAGAAGGGTTAGTAAAGTTTCTCCTCCCTGAGACACTCTAGGGATCCTTGTTGGTAGCATCATTCCCTGACCAGCTGCTCTGACTGCGGGCATAGCCATCGCGTGGAAACTGCTCCAATGTGCTTTATAATTGCAGTGTCTGCTGCAATGAGACACTGCTGGCTCCTTAGAAACTCAGTATTGGTGGAACAGAGATGACAAGTGAGTAAAGATTACACACATCCAGTGGGTAGGCTGCTGAAGAAGGAAAACATAACCAGTGATACACCGCGGAAACATAAAAAGCCACATTTCTCCCTGTGATTACCCTGTCTCTTTGCAGCTTTGGTGCTGACAGGGCAGCAGAAGGCAACATCAGCAGCAGGGAAGTGGCTTGTCTCCATGGTATCTCCACCACCTTGTCTGCTCCCTGAAAGCTCACTCTGGGAGGAAATGAGTGGTGTTAAACTTCCCCAGCCCCAGCAGGGAAGCCCTTGGGAAGTCACGTCCTCTGTGATGTGGGACACACCGTGACTCTGAATCACCCTCTCTGTCTGCTGAAAAACTATGATGGACCCCTTCCCTATCCTTGCATCTGGACACAGTTTGGCTCCCAGAAATATACTCACGCAGGTGTTCATGTTCTCTTGCAGGACCTGAAAGGCACTAATAATGTACAACTTGTCACTTCCTACTCCAAGATGACTGAAAACATTTTTCACATAGAAGGAGAGGAGCTGATCTCGAACACTGCAGTTCGTCTGAAAACAAAGCAGGTAAAGTGTTGCCAAATGAAAACCTCACAAGCAAACTTTAACCTAAAACTTCAGGCTTGTAAAAGTATGCATGTTTAGAAAGCATACAATCAATAAAAAAATATTTAATTAATTTTAGTATCCATTTGGATTTCTTCCCTTTTTTTTTAAACAGTTCAATGTATCCCTGTGATTTCTGAAGGAAAGGCTGGAGGATGCTGTGCCGGCAGCCAAAGGAGTATTAGTAAGACCACGAACAGAAGAGATAGCAACAAATCTATTTAACACACAAAGAATAAATGGAAGATAAATTGGGGAGTTAAGTCAGACCATCTTGACCAAATTGCAGGATTCATTTTGGGTGTCATTGTTTCATTCCTCCACATCAGTGTCCCATACCATTCAAGATGCTGTAGGGTATTCTGTCCATTCCTAACTGCTACTCCAGAAGAGATCAGTCATCCTCTACATGTTGTGCCATATCTGCCTGGCCTGTGGAATCTCTTGGATACCCAAAGATATTTCAAATGGTTATATGCCTATTTTTAGGCAATGAAACCAAGCATCCGGTGTGAAATTCCCAACAGGAGGGGGGCAATACAGCTACAGATTAAGCCACCCAAATGTAGGTGTTCATGTGTAGGTCCCACAGGCAAGTGAGGATCCTTCACTCCCGAGGTAATCAATGAGATCCAGGGGAGTTCAAAGGCCAGCATCCTGCTTAAGGATAAACTGACTCAGTTGGCCCTGCTGACCAGATCTTTGTGTTAAGGAAGCTAAAACATCTCACACATTTGTAATCACTTTCAAATAGGCACCCCAACTTTTGTGTCTCACTCCCATGCTAAATCTCTGATCTCCTTCTTCCAGTGCACCTGCAGAGGTCAAAGCCCAAAGCAGTTCCTTGGGTGTCCCAGCTGATCTGCAGCACCCCTGGGACAACCGCAGTACCGCCCAGCCTCAGCAGAAGGTGCTTCAGCTGCTGGGATGGTGGCTGTGGCCCTGGCCCTCATACGAATGGGGTCTGAAAAGCATTGCTGGGGAGGATCATACACAGCCAGAGGCACACAGGAGGAGCAAGTGCTGCCACAGGCACTGTCCTCCCACAAACAGCAAACACCCTTACATTAAGTCTCCCAGCAGAGCACCACATAGAGAGAAGTGCCTCCAGCCAAGCTTCCTAAATCCACCTCTTTCTCCCCGTTTCATGCTCAACTTTCCCTTCCTGTCCAGGGGAAAATCCCTTTCTGTGGGGCAGAGATAACACTCTTCCTCTAAGCAAAGGACTTCATTAAACGAAGAACTCTGATAAATATGATGTCCTTCACAGCTAAACACAAGTGATTTTTGTGTTGGCTGTCACTTCTTTTGATCACACATTCTTATCTCTACTGACCAAAATAAAATCAAAGCAAGAAAATGGAAAACCAATAGTATAAATCTTACCATAAACAGTATTTTTGTTGTCTTTTTAAGCAGTCTTGTGTTCTTGATGAGATCCTTCTGTAAAATGCAATGTGCTAGCATTAATTAACCTAAGTAGAAGAAGGGAGACAGTTTTAAGTCTGGTTTGTACAAAACTTAGTAGCAATCATCATCATCTAATACAGATGTAGGATAAGGACTCAGCAAATCTGTGTTCAAATCCCAACCTAGCTACTAACTTCTTCCATGGAAAACTTCTTGGCAAACTCATCCCAACTTTCTGTGCATCTTCTCTTTTCCCATCCTTGCAAAATGAGTAGCAGTATTACCCTGTCTCTCAGAACTGTAGGAATCATTCGGCTTATTAAAGTTTCCAGGTGCTCAATAATGAAGCTGGTAAAGAAACATCTATGAAGAAAATAAACTTTTCAACTAGTGGGATCAACTTACAGGAACAGATGATTTTAAACTAGTTGCCTTGATATACAGGTTCTCTGTCACTTGGGAGAGAAGTCCTTTTCGGCAGGTATGCTTTCCTGTAGGTGACTTTTTGCCTTCCACAGCGAAAAGACAGAGCAGAACCAAAAAACGCCCAGATCTGAAAATAGAATATACTTTCATCTTCGCTCCCAAATCTTCGTGCCTCTACAGTCACAGCAGCGTATGTGATACAGCAAGACTGGTTAGATGACAGAGGTTAACCTAATTTTGTTAACCCTCAAAGCAGCTTCGGCACTGAGATGCTCACGTAGATAACCTATTGCTTGTATGCTGGCTGATCAGTATTGTTGCTGTGCTTTTTTATACATCTTGCTCTACTTTCAACAAATTTGACCACAATCATCTGTGACGTTTTTCTAAACGATATCTCCATATTTACTGGCAGCAGGGTCAAGGTTTCCAAGAAAGAAGAACTTCCCTCTCATGTGAGAAGTCTTCTTTCATTTAAGTGGTGGTCAAGTGAGGAAAAAGTAGTTGAGGTGGTTAGTTTGGTTTTGTAACAAAGTATACCGAATGTGTGAAAATTTTTTTGATTTTTCCAGAAAGCTTTATGGCAGCACTTTTCTGAAAGGTAATAGCCCGGAGAGAAAAAAAAAAAATCTGTTAATTTTCCCTAAGAAGCACTAGAAAATCTGTTATCTCTAAGGAAGTTGGACTGCACTGCCTTGAAAACTTCACTGTCCAGTCTTCGAGAAGTAATTTGTTTCAGGGGTACAAGAGTTACTAGCAGATAAGTTTTCTGCCTGTTTTAATCACTGGAACTAGTCTTATGGCAGTGCAGGATCTGCTTCAGTAGAAGCAGAAGGCTGTTTATCGTACAAGGGAAGGCTCCAGGGAGGGCTCTGTTCAAGGGCTGGGTCATGCCTAGCTATGAAGTTACCTCATGAACAGAAATAATGTGCAAGGTCTCAGTATACCCACATGAAGGTGGTAAAAGTAAAAACATGGAGCCAGATGGTCACTCTTCCACAGAGTTGCTGAAACTGAGATTGTGCAGCCTATGTCTCCTGTTTCCAGAAAAGGCCAAGTCATAGAATCACAGAATCACAGAATAATTTGGGTTGGAAGGAACCTTTAAATGTTATCTAGTCCAACCCTTTGCAATGACTGGGACATCTTCAACTACATCGGGTTGCTCAGAGCCCTGTCCAACCTGACCTGGAATGTTAGATGAGCTCATCTCAAGGGAGCTTGATAATAAATTCATCCAGCCTTGATCTCACTGTAAATGGCCACTGACCATTTACAGAAACAACCGCAGCTACCAGGCCAAGTTGGACTCACGTCCAGCTTCAAGGATCCACCTGCTCACAGGACAATCTATACATCCCAGTAGCTGCACCAGCACTGAAGTGTTGATGGGGTCCAGAGACAAAGAGAATCAATAAGGGAGGAAAGCTTAGACTTTTGGAAAGTGGAGTTGATGGAGACCTGAGTTCAATGTGCATTTTAGTGCACATTTGAACTGTGGTCTGTACTTAATTCTCTAAATGCTGTCAGGCTTGCCAGATGAGTTGCACTAAACCTCAACATACAAGGTATGTGGACAGTGGGTCAGCCACTTATTCCTAGCTTGTTCCTAGAAGAGGATGTCAGATGATAGCAAGAATAGAGTCAGAATACAAAACTGCCTTGCGTCCCCCAATGTCTGATAGTCCTCGGTCAACTAAATGGAATAAATGGGTCATGTAGCCAGTCTGTAATGGCTTTTCACAGGAAGCTCAATAAATTTCAACATCTCTGAAAGTTCTGATCTTGCTGGAAAACCCTTGAGCTCACAAGTTTCTTTTTGTTTGTTCTGTGAGCTCCTGTCACCATGATTAGGGGTCTCTAACATTGACACTGTTGCGTTGGGCTCCAGAGCCCCCTGAACATGAACCAGCAGACATCTTACTGAATTGGTTAACTTTTTAACCGAGTAGTGTAAAAGGAGGCAGATGGATGCAGATGTATGGTAGGAATATTTTAAAAATAAATTTTTAAAAAATGGAACTAGAGCTTTCCTATCTTTCCTGTCATAGAAGGGTGGCAGATAACATTTAATATACAATCCTGTAAAATTGGTTACACTTCCACCTTTTTTCATATGATGATTTAATTACTCATCAAAGAATAGCCAATATTCTTTAACTTTCTCGTCTGTTACTTATTCAGAACAAAAATAGTCTTTTTTTGGGGGGTCTTGTGTAGCACTTTGTACACTGGATTTTACTGTCACTTTGGCACTCAGATGTAATTATGGTATAAATAATGTAGAATGCCAAAGAACCAATATTATTCAGTATTTCAAAGTTGTATGAAGCAGAGGAAGAAATTAATTCAGGGACTCCAGCCTTTTTAGCAACGAAGACAGAAAAGACCTCCAAAGCTTTGTATGGGCAGTAGAACTGATATGTCTAGAGCCAGTCTGAGGACAGCAACCCATCATCAAGCACGTTGACTTCCAGACCTAGGCTAGAAACCATAGGAGTTCAAGAAGCCTGCCCCAAAGGAAATGTGCTCTTGCCATACAGAAAATTTTAGATGTACAGTATCAATGAATACTTAAGGAATAACAGAATACTGGTAACACATGAAAAGTTCATGTGTTACATCAATACAAAATGTGTAAAGTTTGTGATCATGAGAATGAAAGAGAGAAAATAACTAAGGAATCAGAATAAGAAAAACTAACAGAGTAGCCAACTTGTTATAGAAGAAAATCTTGCCTGTTTCACCTTGGCTAGGGACCAAGTTTCCAGGAAGGTTGTATGTGACCTATGCTCCACATGAGTGCATGAGACCACCAGCCTGGAGAAGATCCTTTCTTTGCTGCCTTATTGTGAACCATGGAATTGCCTTGATCTGTATCAGTTCAGTAGATATTATTAATATCAAATTCTTCTGATCCATGTAGAATAAACGGATGTATCTACCACTGCTACAAAGTTCCATTAATCCATTTAAGATAACAATCATATCTACTGGTTGTTTTGCCTTTGACAAACTTTCTGATCTCCATCCATAAAAAGCCTCATCTAGTTTCTTACTTCTGAATCTTCTCACCTTTCACATTTTCTGTTTATTTTATTTCCTGTTAGTACAACTAGGAAATTAGTTAGTCGTGTGCTTCCTATAAACGTTACTCATATTTGCTTGGCTGCTGCTAATGTCATGCGGCTTCTTAAAACTATTCTCTACTATTTCTTTTGTTCCTTCATTCTGTTTAATTCACTTTCGCCTTCTGAAAAATAATAGGTCTACATGGAGAGCTGCAGTATTTGTGCTAATCTGATGAGTAACAATGAAGCGCAGTGAGATTTTCCAAAAACTGAGGGTGACAGTACTACTGTAGGACATGAAAAAATTGAGATAGCCCAGTGCTTCCACTAGAGAGAGGAGCTTGGAGCAGAGCAGCTCCTAGTATCCAAAATTGGTTCTGCAATTATCTGACCATGGTTGCAATGAACATGGGTAAGCACAAAATACCCACTGGTGTTTACATACTGTTTTTTGTAACTTTCTGTTATTATAATACGAAACGGGAGCTGCTATGAGGTTTTTACAGTTACTGAAATATTATGAGCCTATTATTCAGAGATGGGTGCCTAAATTACCCATGCAAACTCAGCACACAAGCACCCAACGATTCGCTGTCATCAGCTTCAACAGTTGTAAAAGGCAGGGAATGGAATAACATAAACAGATGGTACTAGGAGTTCCTGCTCAGATACTGTACATACACCACTCTTGATAGGAAAATGCTCTCCCTAACCAAAGTTGTAACGATGTAAAGAAAGCTAAAAACATAGATGAATGTCAGTCTGGTGCCTTTCTCATCCCGAATTACAAAATCATTATGCTTGTTCCCATGACACACCCACCCTATAGGTTAGGGGTATCCCTGAAGGATAGGGAACCTGTCTGGGTGCTCCCTAACTGCTTTTGTTGAAAACCAACAAAGGTTGAGGTTGAAAGGGACCTCTGGAGGTCATCTTGTCCAATCCCCCCGCTCAAGCAGGGCCACCTAGAGCCGGTTGACTGGCA
>BJBW01002189.1:0-35929 GCA_004320125.1 Scolopax mira | reverse complement strand
ACTCCAAAAATTTCAGTGATATTCAGTGATATTCTCATTGCCAGTGAGTTCCCCCTTGTTTGTGAATATGAGTATGTTGTGGGTTAACACAGATGATAGGCATTTCAGCACCACATAGATCACTCCCTCCAGTGGGATGGGACAGAGAATTGGAAGGGCAAAAGTGAGAAAATTCATGTGTTGAAATAAAGGCTGTTTAGTAGGTAAGTAAAGCTGCATACGCAAGCAAGGCAAAATGAGGAATTAATTTATTACTCACTGTTGGCAGGCAGATGTTTAGCCATTTTCAGAAAAGCAGTGCTTCATTACTCTTAACAGTTTCTTAGGAAGATAACTGTCATAATGCTGAATTTCCCCCCCGCTTCTTCCTTCTTTCCATCATGTTATGGAATTTCTCTTTGGTCACTGGTGGGGGAGCTTGAGAAAATATAGAAGGCCTTGATATTGTGCAAGCACTGTTCAGCAATAACTAAACCATTGGTGTATTATCAACACTGTTTTGGTCATACATCCAAAACATAGCACTGTATAAGTTACTGTGAAGAAAACTAACTCTATCCCAGACAAAATCGGTGCTGAATATTGTCATATACCTATGCTTATTTCATGCTTATGCAGCCTGCAGTGTCGTGGACTTCTATTGTACATTATTTACACTGTATATTTTTCACATTGTACATTGTGCACACATTGTGCACTAGTGTTTCTAGCTGCAGTGAACAACATGTAAGTGAAGTCTCTGTGAAGTGCTTAACACATCAATGCCTGAATTCTAACTGATATCTTTAGGTACTGGACTATTAAAAAGTAAACCAATAATATGTTTTCCTAATTTTTTCCTTCTGTCCAATAAAGATGAATATTCCAGAACAGAGATTTATTTATTTATTAAATTTCCTTATTATTTATTAATTTCTTTATTATTTATTAAAGTGTTTTATATGTTATTGTTGACTGCATTATCTTTTTCTGGACATTAATGTGAAGCTGAGTATCACAGCAGCAGTACTCCCTATGAAATCTATCGGCAAAGAATATGGGTTGCTGACAACAGTTATCATTTATGATGAGTCACAATTTCAAAAGCAAGCCTGAAACATTTCCATCAACTTTTTAATTAAAATATGGCACTGTTACTTCCAAGCAAATGGCAAAAGACAAAAAAAAGAAGAGAATGAGGGGGAAAAGGAGACTGGAAAAAAGCAATCACCAAATATGCAAGCCCACATTTTACTTTACTGGCTTAATGAGAGTTGTTTTCTTTCAAAGTGATCACATGGCAATGTATTGATGAAATGCACATTTCCCAAAGATTTTACACAGTTGTAAACAACAGTGCCAAGTTCAGCAATGCCATGTTGTATTCAAACATGGAGTAAAAATTTTAACCTTTACACAAAAATAACAACAAATAAATTGAAAAAAAAAATAGAAGTAACAGAGACATCTTCTGAAACTAATAGAACATGTGAACTGCATTCCAAATATTTTGAACTGCATCCAAAATAGGACTTAATAGTGCTATATTAACTTCTTTTTTTAAAAAAAAATAGTTGATTATAATCAGAATCATACCAGCATAAAAAGTGTCACAAAAATATTTTACAAATATAAGGACATATAAACGAAAAGAAATACACTATATTGAATGTATACTTCTGCAAACACTTTGGTGAAATTATATGAGCCTTATAGTTCTTATAATTAATAAGGCCAACTGGGAATATGCATGATCGGCACTATGCAAAATGTAGCCAATTGTTTTTAAGGTGCTTAAAAATGTGCCTTAGGATCTAGATTCTCATTATGAAATGCCTATATTCTAAATACATATGCATTATCTCTGCCTCACGTCTTCACAATCTGCCCATGGCTTATCTCTTACAGGAATCAAGGAAACAGTCAGTCTAAGAGAGAATATAAAAATATACATACAAAATTATACATAGATCTGCCTAAAAATTTCTGCCATTTCAACAGTCCCAATATTACAATATTTGTTTGGGTTTTTTGTCCTGAGTGAAATACCTTTTTCAAATGTTAAAGGTTTTTTGAGGATAAAAAATTGTGAAAGCATACATGAAATGAAGAACTTGACATTTTAGCTGGAAATGAAATGTTTTGATTGCTGAATTTAAACTCTTTACATTTGTTAACTGAAAAAGAAAGTTCTCATGTTTTAATCTACAAAGCCAAAGCTAACCAAGAAGAAACTTGTCTTACATTCATTTGCTCCTTTGTTCTTGTTAATAGTATTTCTTGGATATCTTTGAAAATCTACTATTAACCACTATCCAGTCAGAAAAGATCAGATTAGTTACTTCTAATTGATCACATGTATCACTCTGATGTGTCAGTACTTTCCAATGTTTTTATTTGTATGCATTTGTCCTTTTCTACACCTGAAGTAATCCCGTACCTGTAAGTTTGATTTTTAAGTGACTATAGTCTGAGTGAGTGATGCAGTCAATCCTTCCAACACTAAGCAGACAACAATAAAGTTTATATAAACCTATAAGCGAAGTCATATTGAATATTGGCATTGTTTTCAGAAGCAGGGCTATATACTTTTTTGATGCATCCTCATGAGTGTTTGCTCACTGTTTCAACTTAGTTACCTGTGCTAGTAATATGGTATGTCAACAATGCATAACAGAGCTTTCAGTGAAGGTGGAGGTAATAAAAAAATATTTAAATGGGCAGAATTTCTGGGATGATGGTCATCACTGCATATCCAGCTGTGAATATTTAGATGAGGCTTTTAAAATTGAAATTAACACAATTGAATGCATGGAAATGTACCTTTCTTTTCTCAAAAAATCTTTACTTATATGCACATGAAAGGACACCTCCATCAATAGTGACAGGGAAGACACAGTTAATAGCTCAATGATCAGGGCACCCACCTACAAAGAGCCAGATTCAGATGCTTGAAGTGCCTCCCACAGAGCAGTAATTTAAGTTTTATTTCCTTGTTCCTAGGTGAGTGACCTAACTACAATGCTCTTCATTACTCTAGAAGCTTCCTTTCTGCCCAACTTTACTCTGTCTACTTTTAAAATACAATCTGTTCTGAAATATCTTTCTATATGAAAGCTTAATTGAAACTAGGAGATTAAAAAAAATAAAAAAGTAGGATGTTTTGGTTTGGTCTGGTTTCTCCACTGGGCTGATATTTTATGATGAGAATCATTACACTGAAAATTTCCAGCAAGCTGTCAACAGCCATCTGAAAAGCTATTCAAACTTCTGCTTACAAAACATAAACATGTAAAGTCTAAATCTAAATTTTCTTCCTAGGGATGATCTCTGAAAAAGTGGCAAAGAGACAATTCCTATAACTTCTGGCACTGTTTTTAAGTCCTATTGATTCTTTTGTCTCAATCATAGCAAGGAAATGATTGGGACACATTGGTTAAGGATTAGTTTGATATTATGATTAGCAAGAACATACTTTTGCTTATGCTTTCTTATTTTACACATTCAAAATCAATAGTGGGCTATGCACTCAATGATAGATTGTGTCAGAGGAAGAGTTACTTTACATTAGAGTAACTTATTTCCCTTCTGAGAAACCTAAGAATCATCTATACTGGCATTATCAAGGTAACAACAATCCAATTTTACACTCCTCTTCAGAGGGAGTCCTATCAGTAGAACTTGCAGTCTGGGTGGAAATAATTTGTCTGGAATTCAGTCTGCAGATATAAAGAATATGGACAGACATGCATAAACCTATTACTGTACTTGGTGTTAATGCTTTAAAACTTGTGATAGTGTGATAACATCACACCTTGTTTTCCCTAGTGAGGGTGTTTTTGCCAAATTGCAACACAAGAAATGTTGTGATAAAATTGGAATATAATGCTAACAATATCACAGACCAACAAGACTGCATAATTCTGCTCTCTTAGAAGCTACTTGAAGTGTTGGTGATCTGCTGCATCTTGTCTCTTACCATAGGCTAGGCCCCAATTATAGTTCTATCTTTCACTCTGTGTGTCAGTTTCTGTTCTCCTAACAGTTTTTGAACCGCCTGAACCCTTTTAGTCCTGTTGTACACAGGAAGAGTCTAAAAGTATGTATGTTTTAAATGCCATGAAAATGTGAGAAGGGGCCTAGGAGCTGTACACAACTGAACTCACTGAGGGAAAATTAGTCAGAATTCAGCTATCAAATATGCTATTGATCAATTAGCATATACCTTAGACTAAAATCAGTCTACTAGACTTACGGAGGGAAGATAACAGTTTAGTTAGTTACTCTGGTGATAGGATCAAGAGAGAAAGAATCGATATCTGAAAGAGAGTAAGTTTCACTCGTTTCATCCCACTAATGCAACAATTTGTTTCTGTGTGTGCTGCAGCTGCCTTAAGGATTGCAGTTGTTCCTGTTAGATATGCACTGATCACTGGCTGCTTTTATCCTTAACCACTGTATCACACACTGCTTTAGGTGAAGCCTAAACTCATATACTCAAATCAATGTAACTATTTGAAGAAAGCACAGGTCATGTACCAATACTTCCATCGTGCAATATTTGAGAGCAGGTTATAAAGTATTGTTGGTAAATACTAGCCATTTCTAATTCTCAGTTCCTGAGTGAAGTAAGGAAAGGAAAGTAAGGAAAGGAAATGTAAGTAAGTAAGGAAATGTTTCATTTCCTTATCTAGTCCATTTCTATACCCAAACATCAATTTGGAACTAATCTTTAAATCATTGACCTAAAAAGTTTAACTGGGAATGGAGAATGAAAAATTCTTGTCATTAAAGTGTTAATATTATGGAAAAATTGTAAAAAATCAGGTTTTCATAGGTTTAAAGTTAATTAATCTGCAAAATGCATCTATTGGTCAATGTTTTTTTGGTCTGTGATCTACAACATGCACAAGCAATTAATCTACTTTTAAGGCAAAACTAATTCCCTGTCATGAAAAAAGTAGAATAGTGGCAATCACTTAAGTTTCTTCTTGTGGTTTGGGCCAGGCTGGCCACTGAAACAAAGATGTTTTGAAAAGATGATCAGATGAAAATATATACTGTGTTAAAATGCAATTTGATGAGAAATAATAAATCTTTATATAGTAATCATGACATGTCAGTTATTATGTAAGGCATTTATTACATAAGTAAATGTAGTGAAATGTTAGGGTCTCAATACTAACATAATCAAAAATTCTTCTGTCAAAAACCCTGAACTAAAATTTATTTCATTTCTCTTCATTTGAACAGCATATATTAATGTAACAGTGTCTGACCAGCAAATTTTTATACAACAAACATATGGCATGAACTGTTTTTAAAATGACATAGTTTTGTTCTAACATTAAATCTTGGAGCTTGATTTTATTTTGTTTTGGTTTGTTTTTTTTTTTTTATTTGAGCAAGTTGCCTTTGTATGTACACATTTTTTTCTGGTTTGTATGTATACACATTTTTTGGACACTTGTATGTTTACAAACTTTGCATGAACACATAAAGAATGGAACAGAAGGAAAAATTAAGTTACATATGATTTATCATAAAAATGCATCACAGAAAATAGTAGATTTATCTTAAAATCCGAGTATGATAAACTGCAGGCTGACATTCTTCTGAAGGTAATATAATTTCCATCTTGTAACCTTTAGATCTTAAAGGGATTGTTTGGAAGGGAGATCCATAAATGCAACACACCTCAGTAGGCTAGACGTGTCTTCTGGCTCAGTACTGGAAAGAAATTTGACTAGCTCGACCCTTTCTTTATCCTAGGGTAATTAAGACTGGAGAAGATCTCACAATGTCATTGAGTTCAATATCTTCTCCAAAGAAGCTCTAGGAGGTCAGAGAAGGATCCTCAGGCCTTTTTCCAGTCTAAGTTTGAAAATCAAGGGTGGATAAAACCCACACCATTTAAACAATTTCCCTTCCCTCCCTTCGCTTTTGTACTACCAGATGGAATTTAAGTCTTTTTTTCTTTGTACAACTATCTCATCTCAATTAATGAGGTACCTGGGCTGTACAAATTTTGAATCATAGAATCATAGAATTTGCTAGGTTAGAAGGGATCTTTTGGATCATGTAGTCCAACTAACACTGACAAAAACCATCACTAAACCATATTGCTAAGCAAGTTCTATTTGGGCTTTGGCCTTTCTAATTTTCTTCCTATGTAGCCTTACATAGCCTTACAATATCCTTGCAGTCCTCCTGAGTAGCCTCTACCTTCTTCAAAAGGCCATAAACTCTCCATTTTTTCCCTGAGTTATAACCATATCTCTCTGTTCAGCCAGGTCAGTCTTTTTCCCTGCGAGGTCATTTTTCAGCACATGGGGACAGTCTAATCCTGCACCTTTAAGACTTCCTTCTTGAAAAATGTCCAGCCTTCCTGGACACCTTTGCCCTACAGGACTGCCTTTCAAGGGACTCTGTCAAGCAAGCTCCTAAAAAGACCAAAGTCTGACCTCCAGAAATCTGTGGTGGCAGTTCTGCTGACCCCCCTCCTTGCTTCTCTGAGAATTGAAAACTCTATCACTTCATGATCACAATGCCCAAGATAGCCTCCTACAATTGCATCCCCCACAAATTCTTCTGTTTAGAAACACCAGGTCCAGCAGGGCTTTTTCACTAGTTGGCTTCCTCACCCTGTCAGGAAGTTATCCCCAGCAAACTCCAGGAACCTCCTAGATTCCTTCTTAGCTGTCTTATGTTCCCAGCCAATATGTGGTAGGTTAAAGTCTCCCACAAGGACAAGGGGTAGTGATCTTGAGATTTCTCCCAGACACTTGTAGAATATTTCATCTACCTCTACAGTCCAGTTGGGAAGTCTATAACAGACTCCCACCATGATATCTGTCTTGTTGGCCCTCCCATTGATTCTTACCTATAAATATTCAACCCTATTGTTACCATCATTAAGTTATTCACATGCATAACACTCCCTAACATACAGAGCCACACCATCTTGTACCCTTTCTTGTTTGTACAGGTACAAATACAAAACTCTTCTGAAGAGTTTGTAGCCATCTAATGCAGCACTCCAGTCGTGTGAGTCATCCTGCCATGTTTCCGTGATGGTGACTACATCATAGTTTTCCTGCTGCACATGGCTTCCAGCTCCTTCTATTTGTTGCTCATGCTGTGTGCATTAGTGTAGAAGCACTTCAGTTGGGCTACTGGACCTGCGACCTTTTTTCTGGGAGAAGCCTTAACTCCTATCGGTTCATTCCCAGGCACGGTCATAGTTTCTAACCCATCAATGACCCTCATGTCTCTGCTGCTGCATGAATCTCCATTCCCTGTCTTCACTGACCAAGGGATCTTACTAGCATCCCATCCCACAGACATTGGCACACCAACCTCAGGCTTACCTCTAAAAAGCCTTGTTTCATCCCCTTCCCCTTTCAAATCTGGTTTAAAGCCTGTTTGATGAACTCTGCCAACTCCTGTGTGAAGATACTTTTCCCACTTTGAGTCAGATGTATCCCATACATCTCCAGCAGACCTAGTGTCATATAAAGCATCCCATGATCAAAAAAAAAAAAAGTCCTCCCACTGACACTAGTCTTAGAGCCAGCTACTGATTTTGGCTCAGGTGGAACACAGCTGAGCTGTTAATGCATTTCTGATTTTTTTTTTTACTCTTTTAAAAAAATTATTTTAAAATTAATTGTAATTTTTCTTTTTTTCTCCCAGTAGGACATAGAGAAAGACCTATATCTTGTATCGCATTGCAGGAAATTGTAACTGGTCCCAGAGGGGACTGGGGCTCCTTGAGTCTGCTTTCATCTTTTATTGTCAAAATATTCCTCCTTCAAAAACTGAACCTCTTCTGCACATCATTTCACTATCTATTGTCTATTGTATTTGCATAAGTAATTTGTGTTCACTTTTGAGATCTTTCTGTTCCAGCCCCACACTGTCTATTATCTCTCTCTTACTGTTGAGAATCTGGCCTCTTTTCTCCACCGGCCAAATGTTGTTTTCTTTCCAAACAAAAGACTTTATACTTTGTTTCTTGCTACCTCTTGATGAGTAGGAAGTGTTCCCACAATGCCACTTCATTATCTACCTCCAAAAAACATTACTTAAACCTCTCCTTTTCCATGATCCCTACAAAAAATGTGACTGTGGTTAGACCACTGATGTACTTAGATGCCAGACTGAGTGTGGACTCATTTTCTTGAAGTTTTGTACTGTCTGAAGTGTTGCAGAATGCCAGTAAAAATATTTAACAACATCAAGCCTTTATATCAAGATGTATTTTATACAATCTAAGTAAAAGAAGGCTTCAGTTGCTAATTTAAACTGCATAGCAGTTCTCTTTTTTTCCTACATCCTTTCTCAAACAAAATTGAATTCCTTCACTTCTCCACTTTGGCATTTCCATTGACTTAATGAAAAAAAGCACAGATAAAGCCCAGATATTTCATGGCTTTACAGCACGTGGGAGGATTTAGATTTATTGTTGATGGGATCATTTAAAATAGTAGTTCAGAAGGAAAACAGAGATCCAAAGGTTGTTATTGTTCCAAAAAGGATGATTTTAGTAATTTGTTTTGAAACAAACAAACAAGGATGACTGAAGTTCTCCATCATGGAAGACCAAGAGGTGAATCAGTATATAATGGGAAAAGTCAGAAAGAAATAACATCACAAATGAGCTTGCTGACAGCTTCACACACCAATCTCAAAAGGTTTTGGGCTTAATAAACAAAGCCCTAATAAACTCTAACATTTCCAATTTAACCTACAGTTGCCATCACTAAAAACATGATGGGTATCTAAACACCTACAGAACTGGAAAAGCAAAGTTCTAGAGGTTAAATTCAGTGCCATTATAGGAAATCCATTAAAACAATTCAGGTTTGCCAGAGTTTCAGATCTTCACAAAAAGTTTCCAGGAAAAGAAACACAATTCAGAGGAACATGTCATAACATCATTCCTAGCAGTTCCTCATTTAGAAGACAGTCAATCTTTGACCTTTGACAAAATACAATGATGTGTATAATAAATATCAAATACACCTTATAACGCTGAATTTGATGTATATATGAAAATAAAGATTTTGGTGATAAGAATGTGATCATGGGAATGTAGATTGAAAAGTCAGAGAGACATAATAACAATGCTTTAGATTGAAAACTTCAGGGAGCTGACAAATAGGATAAATGTCATGTTAATTTTGAGCTGAAAAAGAAAATAGACTTGCCAGTCTAAAGTCTTGGCAACTTAGTATTATACAAGCTACTTTGAGTGACCACTGAGCCTGCAGTATTGAACTAACAAGGTCTCTACTCTATATTCCTTAATACAATCCACCAAACACATTAATTGGTAGCATTTGGAAGTGCTTAGTGACCTTTTCCAATAACCTTCCACTCTCTTGAGCACTGAAATCAACTGCTTATACCCCCTGAGAATAAGGCTTGGACTCCCACACACTTCATGGCTCCAGGGAGCAGTAATGGCAGAGACCCTCATAGAAAAAGCATCAGAGAAAATGTAGGCAGAAACTTTGTCACAGCAGAAACAGCACATTCAAGAAAAGCGATACACTCTTTGCACCAACGGCAAGACTGAAGTTTTATTAAGGAAGTAGTTGTATTCTCCTTTGACTCTTTTCTGAAGCATTTGTGCACTGCATATATGAAGAAGATTTGTTACATGTACAGGTGTGAGACAAGCTTCTAAATTGCATCCTCAGTAAGCAATTGTAAGTTTAATCTCTGTATTTGATTCAAACCACCCAAAACCTGTTTCCTTCATTAAAGTGAATATTAAAATTGTTTCATTATCAGCTTATTAGCTTTTTTTTATGAGATTAAATTGAGCAAAAAGCTAAAATTAATATTTTTTAATCTCTCTTTTTTCTTTTTTTTAATATTCTGACTGGCTATTGTGAGTGAAAACACATTTTAAATATAACAATTATTTTTTTTTTTTTACTTCAGTGTATTACTTGGTAAATGTTTTCTTTTTAAATTTGTAATTGTTAAGCAGAAATACTGCTTGCACTTTTTGCTTGCCTTGGTAAGAACTCTGCCAGTGAACTTCTACTGTAAGTTTCTTTTGTGAGACCTTCAGGAACTTTCTTGTGAAAGATTTGCTGACTAGCCACTGGGGCAACTGAGTCTAGTTTTCTGCCTTTACAAAGGCATCCTTACAAACAAAGGATGCCTAGGAAAAATTAGACAGGAAACTAATGGAAATTTTCAATTTTCTGAGCAAATGAAATTTCCTCCCCACTCTCCTATCCATGAGTCTTTTCATTGAAACAACTATCACATGGATAATAATCATTTCATGATCTCTGTCTTGAATTCTGAGATTAAAAAAAACCAAACAAACAAATGAAAAAAACAAACCAAACCAGAAAATGAGATTCTTATTGCGTGACATTATATTTTTCAATTAGTATTTGTATTCTGCTATGGCAATTATATAAGTAAAGGTGTCAGCCTATAATGAAAAGCAAAGCAGATATTATTGACTCAGTGAAATTAATTTACTTTAAGAATATATATCCTTATTAATAGAATCATATAGATCTGAAGTAGGAAGTTCTGCTAGTAAAAAGCATCTTTGTAAACTCACAAGAGTTGATGCTAGAAAATGAGTAAAGCTGTTTATAAGTCAGAGGATCAGAGGAATTGTTAGTATGTGTGGTGACTTCAAACAGTAGATTAACGATAATTGTCTCTCACTGAATGAAAAATGAGGAAGCTTGTAACATACTCAATGAAGCTGATCATTGCAGATGGGGGATGAGGTTTATTTTTGTGAGTGTGTGTTTTAATCTTGCTTGAACTGAATAGTTCAGTGTGATAAAACTTAATGCATGACCTCTGTGACTTAGAAATGCTGCCGGCAAAATAATTCCCTAGAGTTAGGGAACTAAAAGCATTTGAGATTCTGAGAATAGACATACACAGTAGTGCTCTTTTTACAAAAATATCTTCAGGCTATGTGAAATAATAAACAGTGTGAAAACATTGTAATGAAGAGGAATATTACTTAGCGGACAGTGAATGAACAATCTAAGAGGATGCAAAAGAACAAGAAAAACTTAAAGCAGTTGCTTGCGGTAGCAGGGCTGGATCGCTAACAGTAGAATGCTCTTCAAGTCCTTGGTTTTTATGCCTGAGATTATCTTCAGTCAGAGATTTGGCTGGTTGCTTCTCAATTATAACGCCTTGAAAAATGTGTATAAAATTAGACAGATGAGTTAGCAATGCAGTAAAGTAAAGTTTCAAAAAAAAAAAAAAAAAAAAAGATTATCGTCCTCAGTCTTTCAGCCTGCAGTTAGGATAACTATGACTACCAAACTGTGAAATATAAACAAAACTGTATGATTCCTTCCATACATGCTGTAACAGTGAGACCAATCATACTGGAAGGATCATAACAGCAAAACCTGTGAATATAACTAGAAATTTAGCGTGCTGGGCCAGCACTGAATGCAACATAAATAGAGGTGGCAAACTAGTTAAATACAGGCCCAGACACTTTAAAGGCAGGAAAGCTAAACACTGTAAGTACACAACTGCTATTTTCAAGTAATTTTTTGAGGTAGTCATATCTTCAAACATTATTGTTTATGTATGTTTATTATGTTTGTATACATTATGTATGTTATGTATGTTTGTTACTGTATGAGCTAGTCATATCTTCAAACATCATAACATGTCTCTGAAATACAGAGACATGAAATACAGGGAAATAAATATTACCCAGTATTTGTAAAAGCAAACACCCCCATACTAGCTGCAAATGCCCTTTGTATTCTGACCTATTTTGTGGCTCTTCAGTCTTGCATCATTTATATGTCATTTCTTAAAGCTATGATTTGAACAATTTTCATATCATGAAACTGGGGTCTAGGTTATAATACTTGAAAATTTTCAGGATAGATAGAGAAAAAAAAAAGACACTGTAAGATTTTTACATTTGAATTACAGTGTGGCATGAAAAGAGACCATGACAGTAAGAGATTAGTCAGGTGTTTCTTTCCACACAAGTCATGTGTGATCCAAACAGCCGACCTTTCTTCTTAAGAGTTGCTTCTGTTGTCACTGTTAGCAGTTGTGAAATCATACTATTTTTGTGAGGATGCAACCTCATATGGAGGCTACAGCAGATGCACTCAGTCTCTCTCTTCAGGCCTTGCAACCTCAGGAGCAGAAACTCTCACTTCTTTCCCCTTTCTCTGTCTCTTCCTCTTCTGCTCATTTGAAGCAGATCCTACTCCTCCTTTCTATGTCTGGCCTCCTTGTGTCAGTCCAGAAAGTGAAGGTATGGTGAACAAAGAGCTACTTCAAAGAGAGTGGGCCTTGGAAACAGAACTCTGTAAGTTAAAATCTTGTTCCCAAAAGAAACTGGGCAAGTAGAGGGGGCAATGGTAAAGCAAAGTGGGGAAGAATGTCAGAGTTTCCAATAATTCAAATACCTTTGAATTTCTTTGCAGTCCCTTAAAAAGATACTAAATTCTACCAGTCTTTCTCTTCCTTGAAAATCCCTTTGCTGTTTCGTAGCTTTTCCTCATCTTCCCAGAAACCTAAGTGATTCCTCTCAGCTCTCTCTCAGGGCTCCTGATTTACATATTGTCCCTCCCAGTCATTATCGTCCTTATTTTGCATTTCTTGGTCTGTTACCTCCACAAAATTCAGTTTTGTCTGTGTTTCTGAGAGAGAGAGAACTCTGATCCTGGAGCAGTTTCCAAAGTCCTGGAATATTCAGGGAGATTTATAGGAACATATCTTTACCTTGGGGATCTTACCTGGAAGTTAATTTTCCTTCAGGGATCTAGCATCCATCATTCTTCTCCTCTAGGACATATAGCCAACTTTAAAAGCTGTAGTTGTTACACAACAAGGATGAGATTTATTAAGGTGTTTTAGGACCAATTACACTATTGGTTTTAAACTATTGTCATGACCTGGCCAGTTAGATCTGCTTGGGCTCAGATCATGTTATGCCTTAAGTGAGTTAAGTTGCATCTGAGGTCTTTGCCAGATGTCTCAAGGCCATAAGAGTCAGCTGAACAGAACTAGAAATTCTAACTTAGAGTAAGGTTAAACTGGACTGTCAGGAAAGTATGTCCCTATGTACTAAGTTTGTAGAACACTATACATTGCTTTAAAATTAAAACAAATGGATAATATTACATACAGTGAGTCATGAAGTCTGTTAAAAATCAAGTGACTATTGCTTAATGGAATAAAACAAAAACACAGAAAATTTTAAACAAAACGAAATATTGAAATTTGGGGCTATCAGTCATAGGGATTGGTTAAGTATTTATCCTATACACAGGGAGAAGCAAAGTCCATTGCCCTATATCTGGACATAATTCCATTGCAGCAACTGGATAAAACAGAGCAATCTGTGCACTCAAATGTGAGAAACTGTGTTGAGCACAAACTGAAAGAAGGCATTTTAAAGCATACCAAATTTGGATCTCATTCATCAAGAGTCATATTTCTGGTACAATTTCACCAGGGCTACATTATACCATGCATGCACCAACTCTTCTGTGAATCTTGATTCGCCCCAGGTTTATGAATTCATATGTTCCCTGCCTTAGGAAAATATTATGAGTGAGAGAGGAAACAAATGTTGCTTTGTTGTACTATACCTGGGAGGTAAAAGTTTTCCAAACCACAACTACTCAAGGAAAAGAGAAATTCAGAAGAGAAAAATATGTAAAACTACTTCTTGGGGTTCTAATAACAGACAAGGTTAGGATATGAAAAATGGCAGCTAAAAAAAATGCGGGGTATCTATCTTATGTTAAGAGAGGTGTCACATCAATAGAACAGAAAGAAGTAAGCTTCATTTCTTATTACCAAAGAGTTACTGTCTCTGGACTAGTACTTTTTATTCTCAGCTTCTGCTTACCTGCAAAAAAAAAATTAAAACAAACAAAACAAAATATTTAAAAATATTAAAACAGTCAAGAAAGTATCTGCAGGAGGACAGAGATCCGTAGAGACTAAGCTGCGTGGAAAAATTTAAAGTGATTGCTCTAATAGGTGTAAAGAGCCAGAAACTCATCTGTTTTAAATCAGCATGGCTTCAGTGAGGATTTGGACTGAGCGATCTCTAGATATTTGCCAAATGTGTACAAAAAGAGAAGGTATAGTATGGAGGGATGTATCCAATAGTAATAGGATTAAGTTAATTAAAAATATATAGGTTGTATACTAGGAAAATATTAAGTGTAATATGTTTAGGAATGTGTCTCCTAAAGGAAATGAGATAACTCTATTTCAGGAGCTATTTCATATGAGGCAGACATAAAGAGTGTATATCATGGAAAACAGTTCTACATTAACTACAATGAGTTAGCTATGTTCTGCCTATTATTTACTTGATGAGATTTTCTGAAGCATTTGCTGTCTGTCTTCTTGTAGGATTGGTGACACACTGGGAAGACACCTGGAGTTGTTTGTCTTCTATATAATATTTGAGAGACCTGAGCTATAATAGAAATAAACTAAAGGGAGAAAAGGCAGGGTGTGACTAATGAGTAAGGCTGTCTACAGGCAATCAGAGTTAGAGCTGGGAAAACTGCAAAACAGTCCTTTTAAATACACTTATCCTTGTTTTATTTACTGGCAAGGTAATTTAGGTATGTGAGGAGACAATCACAGAAAGGACACAATTTTGGCCCTTCAGGAAAGACTTGATCATGTTTCAAAAGCACTTTGACAGAGCTGGTGAAAGATATGGACTACATAAAAGCCAGTGGAATGAGAGGAATGACCTATAGTGATAAAGAATGGTGACAGGAACCACCCACACTTCACACTGGAAATTACCACACTATATCTTGCAATTCCTCTAACAGGTAAGAGTTTTCTGTAAACCAAAAAGGCTACATCCATCTTGTCAGTCTTATGGGCCTTTCAATGTTTGGCTTGAAAACAAAGAAAAACACCATTCACACCCTAATGAGAGGAAACCTGAAACAGCTGAAGCCATAGATGTGCCTTTTTACAAATCAGACCAGATGCACAACAAAGGGCAGACCCTCACCAGGTGTTAAATGGTTTCAGTACACTGAGGTCAGTGATCTCCTCATACATATAAATAGAGATTTTTGGCCCAGCAACTTGAAATTTTTGCTGCTATAAATCTTGATCTCTCTCCATGCTTTGGAGAGTGATACTGTAAGAAGAGATTCAATTTTCAGAAGTATTTGTATGACATCTAGGGATGCGCTATTTCTGCCTATAGTACTCAGAAGAGAACTGATATTCTATTAGGGACAGAGAAAGAACCTCTGTATTCCTTCCCTTCTGATAGCATTATATTTCCAAGAAGCTCTTAGTACACTCACATCTCCCTCTCTCTGATAGCTCCACTGAACAAGAATAAAATAACTGACTTCATTATTTGACATTCATTTTGATTAATTAAAAAATTATGTTTCCATGGCAGCTCCTAGTGCATTGTTTTCAAAATAAAAGACAAAGTAGATCACATAGAAATTAAGAGAAATGTCCAAGTTTTGTGTCTTGATAATAGTATTTTGCTCACACACTTAGTATGCTTGACAATTTTATTCAATCTAAAGTTTGATTTCAATAGTTGTGCTTGTTTTTACATATGGAAGAAGAAAAGCAATGAAATATGAAGGCATTTCTTCATGTCATCCCCTGCCTCTTGTTCATTTTCAGTCAGCACCCTGTAAGTGATGTTAAGTTTTCTATGTTGCTGTGGGATTCCTTTTCCTTTGAATTTCATGATATTCATCTTGAGCTGACATTTTATGTTACTCATTACTTTCACTATTGGAAAGAATAGTAAGATCAGCATTTGGACATCATTATCTGAATATCAGCTCACTTGATAAAGTATTTCCATTATCATGCTTAATAAAAAGTATTCCTTGTGTTTTACCTGAATGCTACTATTTTAACACCTAGAAAGAAATTGTGTCCAATTAAAAAAAAAAAACAACAGCAGGAGTCTATCTCACGAATTAACATTATAAACATATATTATGCTGATTATGAAATCAGCAAAAATGAACTCAGATGCACTGAATCTCATTTTGATCTTGATCTGCAGGGTTCATAGTGCCATAATTTGTGTAATCTCAATATTTTTACACTTAATTACACCAAAGTAAGTGGGATCAAGAACTGGACTAGTGAGACTTTATTTTCTTGTACTCCCCTTGGAGGATGAAGTATGAAACACCTCCTGAGTGGTTTTTATTTTGTCATCTTCTCTAGGAAATTCCCCTGAAAGGGCATGCTAGAGTGGGTTGTAGATAATTTATATACTGCCAAGATAATGTTTCTTGTGTAAAGGCCAGATCATTGTATATTTGATGCTTGCCAGCTGCTTACTGCCTCTTAAGGAGGCATGAATTCTCCTGATACAGGGTCCAGATTTCTCTTGTGTAATTTTTTGCCAGCCATAAAAGTCATGAGTCTAGCCTTCCAAACATGTATGCTTGCAAATCAGTTAGAATTAACTCTATTCTGAAACAAGCATAAATCCTTGCATTGGAAAGATGATGTGTTTGTTCTTTGATAGCTGTTCTGTAGTCTACCCAAGTCTCAGAACTCCTTTAAACACACTGAAAATATCCTGTGGCAAGGAAATTTTGAAAATGGATATAAGTTAGGAATGATCCGTTATTTCAATGAATAAGTCATTTTTTATATTTAGCATTCCACAGGTACAATGGGAAAAGGGAAGAATCCCCACTTCAACTCTACTTGTCTCTTGATGCATAATTAATTTTCCCTGCATGACCAGACCATGAGAAGCTGTAAAAATTATTATAATATTGAACGTCTTAAAAAAAGAAGGGCTATTTATTTATTTGAAGTTTATCAATTATATTCCAAGTTTTTGGTTTAGATTTTTCTTTACAATACTATTTCACGCCTACTCTTTAATTTTGCTTCTAAGAATGCAGTAAACACCATCAAGACATAAAGGAGATGAGCAGAAGAAAACAGCCCATATATCTAAGTTGGTCAAAATCCGTCATGTACCATTTTCTTGAAAGAAAACCAAAAATGTAAACATTCAGCCCTCCAGTTTTGAGGTATAAGTTTCAGAATCAGCACTTTTGCCACTGAACAAGGATTTAACCAACATAGGACTTGGTTAAATCATCTTGAAGTTTAGGAGTAAGTTGTTTTTATTAAGTAAATAAAGAAATAGTCAAAATGAGAAGCTCGTTTCCCCTTGAAAAGTGGGGGGCAAGAAAACGTACTTTTCTAGCTGAAATACACCCATAATTTGTAGTCTGAGATCAAGTTGAGAGAAGAGTCTGGTGCTATTCCTGTAATATCTCATCTAGAAAAATTAATTTGGTTATTAGGAACAAAGCTGTACACAGTGACTGAAACTATCTGTAATTCCTCTTTGACTATTAAAATATCTATATTACTCTCTATATTACAAGGGAATGTTTGCTGTTGGTTAAACTCTGAGGCACGATTGGTGAACAATATCTACTTCAAAGATACCCATGTACCAGGAAACCTTTCAGAAGGAAAAAAGATGTCTATTGCTCAAGGTGTAATTGTCTTCTTTCAAGATAACTTATTTTTTAATTTGAAATAAGTACTTCAAAGAGATTCAAAGTGGGCTATCAATCCTTTGAAGCTGTCAAGAGGTAATGATTTAGGTTTTCCATTTCAAAGAATTTTACATCTCAGATAAAATGGAACAATTCCATTGAAAACCACAAGATTCAGGCCTGAAATGACAACAACACAGCTTCTAACGGATCAACTAACAGAAGCAGCCTGCTTTTATTGTTCCTTGGTGAGTATTTTGACCTATATATGCCTGGATTATCTGAAAGTATGGGTTTGCTACTAAGTAAACTCAATTACTCTTTAGATGTTAAGCTAAATAAAATGGTCTCTGCTGGGTCCTTAACACAAACTTACCTTTGAGTATCATGTTTTAAGATTAACTTTTTTTCAGTATTTTTTACTTATTTTTTTTAAATAAAGGTAAGATCAAGGCATCTATCTATTTGAATGTGTATATAGGTATGCTCTACATAAGTGATGATTACCTTCTATTTTCTGACTAAATGGCTGAGATTATGACAATTACTTTGAAATGTCTTTGATTGTTTAAAAATGGAGAAAACATAATTTTTATTTGGTCAGAGTTAATTTCAGGCAGAAACAAAGACACATCATCCCTGGGAAGCAGACTGCTGGTGGCAGTGAAATTGCTATGGTCAGACTGCCTACTTTGCCTGAGCCAAAGCTCTAGAATGTCAAGTAAAGTAATACTGCTTTCACTAAAAGAGTTATGAGCTATTAGCTAATATTTGGCACAGTTATCTTTCCCAGCAGCAGCATTGATTGTGACTTTTAATGTTTTCCAGCCTCTAGATGTAAGGAAGAACAGACAGACATATTCTTCATGGTCTTCCACACAACTTCCTACCTTTTCCTCCCTGTAGCAAACATGACCAAACCATGTCCTAGACAAGGTCCCTTGTTCTTGAGTTTCCTCTATAATGCTGAGAAGCCTTAAACTGGCTGTAGATCCAACAGCAGAGGGAATTTCATCAACATAGAGGATACCAAGCCTAATTAAAATTATGATTGCACTTACAGAGATGTAAAAATATATAAATATTTCAATCTTATTTTGAAATCTTAACTAAGTTTTACTGGGTCACTTTCTCCTGACAGTAGGACATCCAGATTAGTCACTATGTTTCTCAACATACTAAGCCAGTTTTCTTAAACAGAAAATTAACTTCAATAGAGATGATCGTTAGATAATGGACAAAAAGTATAGTATTGATCTATATACATATTTCATAAAACCTTTCTAGGAAACAAAATCTTCCTAATAGGAGAAACTGTGAGCAGATTTTAGAGAGACAAATTCCCCCAGAAGAATATGCTTTGATGTGGAAAAGACTATCAAGCACCTAAAACCATAGTACCCTAAAAGAAAATTTATTTAAGATATAGTTCCAATTCACACAAGTCAGGCTCATACTAGAGAGAGAATATTGGAAAAATTAAGACTAAAGAAAAAAAAATCTCACAAAGGAATAGCTCCAGAAAATAAGAGACACAGTGAAATTTTGAACCCATCAATAATATATTCAGAAATATGCAAGAAGTAATATTAACCTAGTTTTTCACAGCATAGTTTTAGTTTAATAAATGTGAATACTTAAGCAGCTAGCTGTAAGAGTTTTATGGAATTAAATTAATAGTAACAGCTTACTATATTAGTTGCTATTTTTAAATCAAAACTAATCAAAATATTAACTTCTAATGATTATTTTGTTGTTGATATTGATGTATCAGTGATCTGTACTCTACTTAACATGCTAAATGATTATTAAAATGCACTTTATCTTTCGGAAAACGTAACTTACTGTTAAATAAATTATTGGCATTTCTCTGGCTTAATCTCCTTTCTGAGATGAAAATTTGCCTGGTTAAATATTTTTACTGGTTGATAACTCAAATCACTGAAGAAAAAAAGAGTGGTATAGCCTGTAAAAAGGGAACTAAGAATAATTAAGAAGAACAAAACAGAAAGAATTATCAATCTTTTTGTCCTGTTGTTATTGAAGTACTTGAATTCTGTATTTCATCTGTATTTTTAGATTTTGATTTGATATTTATTAGGAAGCTGACACACTGCAAAGACTGGTACATGGTCAAATAACAGTAGTTTTGTGAGTCCTGTATTTCTTTTGTGTCAAATCTCGTCCATGTTACATCAGTAATGCCCATGTGAAGAAATATGTTTTATTTTCAGCAGTGGTACTTTTTAATTAATGCTGGTGTATCATTTTATTCAAGATTTTGATGAATCAGTATGGGATATAAATGGCAGCAGATTTGTTCAATAGTCTTTTATTTTTAGCATAATACACTGCCTTCATACCAAGCATTCAACTGTAATGATTTTTAGAAGGAAAGCCTGTAGCTAAACTGAAGGCACTGCAAGACTCGTTTCCCTTCACTTCATTCCCCTGCTATCCTGAATCTACTTATTTTAGACCCTAGCCAGTATTTTTCATGTGATTCTATGTCTAAATGGAAAGCAAAAAAGTAAAATCCCAGACCATAAGTTACGTTTGAAAGATGAGCACCTAATACTTTTTAACACAGTGAAATTCATTCCATAGAGACAAAGAAAATTCTCAGCTCAAAATCAGTTGTAGTGATTGAGGTTGATTCTGTAAACTTATATCTGACCAGAGCCATGGCAAAGGCAAGGAGAGGTGAAAATACAGCAATTCTGTAGAGAGGCATCACTAAGCTATTTAGTGATTTTTATTCCACCATAGGTTGCCTTCTCTGGGTACTGCAACCTTTCAAGGGCAGTGTTTATTCAGTTTTGATGATGGTAGGCTTTACCAGGCAAAGGCTCAAACCATGACTCTTGTTCCACGAGAATGGGACAGACCATAAACAGGCTTCCAAGGGGAAGCCATTAAATAAGGAGACATCCAAAACAATAGTAATTCCAGCTCCATGTCTAATTTGGCAGATAGAGTAGCTGCTTGGACACACAACATGCATTTGGATATGCCAAAGAAGCAATCACTTTATATGAGAGGGCAAAGGAAAAAGTAGTATTTCTTTTCCCAAAGAAAAAAAGTTGCAAGAAAGACAAGAAGAAATTGCTCTTTCCCTAGGTAATTGTGTACTATCTCTTACTGACAGCACAACAGATTGCTAAGGTTACAGTTCAGACTGTGGAGTTTGTCCCTGTTTCCTAGAATTTTTAATGGGCATGGGCAGTCTTGTTTTGTCTTGTTTAGGAGCAGTGGTTTTCCACTTCATCCTACAGTTTTATATTGCCTGTGTCATTGTTTCAGGCACAAGAAATAATTAGCCCTGGAAAACATTTTTTTTTACTATTATTATTTTTTCTTCACAGGAGCTGAGCTAAGTAATTTTAAAATACAAATGTCTCCATTTAGGATCCCACACTGAGAGTGTCACAAATTATGTCAATTCACCAAATTTGTGTCTGCCAGCAAACGGCTGAGAGTTGCCAGATTCAGTTAAACACTTTGGCTCAGCTAACATCCTCCCATGGAAAAAAGTCATGGGATGGCCAAAAATCAGGCAGAATAATCTGCAGGCTCGAGCCACAGTTTCCACTGCATCATGTGCTGAGGAATGTGGGGGGGGATGGGTCTGGACACCCACAGAGCCAGCAGGGATCTCAACCCCAGGAACCCACAGGGACTTCTGTGACATGTTTTTCCCGTGGATTCATCAACCTTGAGGTATGCTTCGAAAAGCATCTCACCCACACATAGGCCCAGACTGTACCCATGTGTTGTCTCCAGCTGGCCATCCCCTAAAGTTTCAAATGTGCCTTGGGGTAATTTACAGGTGTAGAGTGGGAATTTTGCAAAGCACTTCTGCCAGTATAAACAGTAGCTGCGTAAAGAAAATGCCTGTGGCTTTCAGTGAGTGAGAGGGGAACATTTCTCCATTCTAGAAATGCGCTCTCCCTGAATAGTTTCAACTCTCTCAAAACCTAAAAAACTGTGTTTGTAAGCAGCTTTCATGCAGTGCCTTTCATGGGACTAAAGGGATAGATAAGACAGCGTTACGTCATCCCTCCTTCCTCTTGTCAACATTTGGACCAAAAGATAGGATTTTTTGCTCCTTTCAACCTATCACGGGAGGAATTGGAGATCACAGAGTTATTTATCATGTGCAATTCACAGTCCTCTATGTATGGTTAGAAATTCTTGCAGCATGAGTTTTCTAAAGTCTAAATGAAAATGAAAGGATGCAGCTTTCGTTTAATTATTCTGGATCATTCCTTCCAGCTTAATGCAAAATTTTATTCTTGTGTTGTCAAGGACATCAACACACAGATCAAGGTTTGGGGGAGGGAGAGTGGTAAAGAAAGTAATGAAAGATATTTGTTCTCTGCTTTTGAAGATAAAATAGGAATCTACAAATGAAAAAGTTAATACACTAAAATAATTTTACATTGGCTAAGAAAGTAAAACTTCTAAGTAGTGATGTATTGGACATGCATACTCTGAAAGAAAAATAGATCTGCAGTATCACCAGATCATTGCTAACACCTTTAAACATTCTTTCTGTTTGCAGTATATGCTTGTGATTGATCACCCACTTGCAGGTGTGCTGTTACATCTTTCTCATTCTGATTCTTCTGTCTACAACAGCAGATTTGCGTAGCCAGAATAAACAAGGATGTTTCTTTAAAATAGGTACCCAAAAAAAGAATGAAGTTGCCAGGGAGAAAGATTCTTAATACATTTCGTAGTCAGAAAAAAAAAAAAAATTACCACCAAAAATGATTACCAGTCTAGCCAAGAATAAAGTTCATCATTTAAGAAGGCAAGGACAACCAGAATCTCTCTCTCTCTCTCTCCCCCCTGCATGTCTTTCTTTTTTTTCTGTTTCTTTTTTTTTTTTCCCCTCTCTTTTATCTAGCAAAATAGTTCGTGTACTAACTGTCTCCTCCTCTTTCTTTTTTAGTGATGAGGATTATCAAGTGTACCTCCACTGTAATATAAAGCTTAAAAAACTAACTTTTTTTCAGGTGAATTTTTCTCCTTTTTAAATATTTTTGAATCTTCAATTGCAAGCCTGAACCAATTCCTATAAAAGTTTATGGGAGTAGTATTCAATCCTTAAAATACTATGCAGTAAGAAGTACTGATTTCTGTTGAATTCACCCCTATTTTATAGAAGAGTAATAGACAAAATCCAGCCCTATGTCTGAACATTTTCTAAAAATTAAGCTAATTGAAAAAGTCAAATAAAGTTAACAATCAACAATTATCCATTTAAATCAGGCAAGATCAAATAAATAAATAAGATTAAAGCTCTAGTGTCTATTATTAGCAGACAAGCAGAATGGAATTGAAAAATTTGTCAGCCTCAGATGGTAGGTTGATAAGGTCTTCTTGCAGCTAGGCTGGAATTCAGCTGTTATTTTACATCAACATAATCATAGGAATAGAATTTTGTTCCTGTCCAATTATATCTGATTTTTTGCAACTTGAAGAGGTATACATTACAATGTTAATTGGACAGAAATCCTTCTTGTCATTGCCTCCGAATGACAGCGTGCATGCATGCCAGTGGGAAGATTCTCTCTGTCTCTATTTTACTAGCAATTACAAGCATTACTACTGTGAAGCCATGAGCACTGCAAAACTTTTTCAGTTAACAATTAAAGACGTGCAAGACTCCAAAATGTGCATAGTTTTATGTCCTGCTTCCTGTTGCCCAGATAATACAGAATTCATAACAGATGTTGAATATGTTATCAAAGTCACATGAAAGGGAAGAGATATTGGTCTTTGACCTCAGTAGTGTGTGAGAAAATGTCACTGCTTTCCCATTGCTTTTATACAGTGTAGTCTTATATTCCATATAGGTTTGTTACACGCATAGGTGCTATATTACAAAAATGACAGTGAGAAACATAGGAGGGACTGCAGTGATGAGAATAGGCAGCATTCATAAGGCAGTGCCTGGAATAAAACAGAAGTCTGAGTCTGCCAGTCTGTGTCAAACTCTTACGTAGCTACTAAAAAACCTGCAACCAACCAGCTTTCTGATTCTCAGATCATGGGCCATTAAAGTCAGTAGGAACTTTGCCATTTATTTCACTAAGCCTAGGATCAAGCTCTGAATTCTTATATCACATTTCCATATTGTCTTGTTTTTTCTTCTGAAATGATAAACTGGGATTATTACAAACACTTTTTTAAAGTGAGCATTTCATTACAGCTAGGTGAGGATTAGACCTCATTTATGTATAAAGGACATAATACTCATGCACACTATGCATCTTTTTTTAAAAAAAACCAAAACAACAAACCACCAGACATTATAACTGAAAGCGTATTGCTAAAAGTAGATTACTCCTGCCTTTCAGAAAAAATTAGGAATTATTATAGCCTCACAAATGTAATTCAAACCACAAAGAGATACACTAATCATGGACATGGATTAGTACCTTCATTTTAGCAGAACTGGATAGCAGTAGATTTCCAAAGGCCTGGGAGAACAAAACCCTAACCAAACGCTTCAAAGCATTTGAAGCTGTGGCTAAGCCACCTGAAACATTTCTGAAAATGGAAGGAAAAGAGGTATATGGCCAGTAAAACTAATCCCTAAAGCTGCTGAAGGCAAAAGAAAAACTGTCAAGGCTGCTGGCACAAACACTGCAGCTGACGAGGCAAAAGCAATATGTGATTTCATGAAAGTATTTACTGGTAGCCCAGGAAAACTTGTTTTTACAAACAAATTCCAAAACCATTTAACCTCATTTCTGCTCATTGAATTAAATTGCAAAACTGTAAACAACTTTGGAATTTCAAAACTGAACTTACGACTTAGCAATTCCGTAATAATACCACAATGTACCTAATACATGTAGGAAATTCTGCATAAAACCATTGGAATTTTCAAAATTTAAGCCAGGAAAATGGATTATACTTCACAGAATACGTGATCTTCTAAAATTTCAGGAAAAAAAAAAAGGGATGGATTTCCAATTAGTAATCTACTGGCATTTTATAAATCTTATTAAATTTTCAGAGTGTCTTGCAAGAAAAACCAGTATAAATTCCTGACCATTTTTAAGACTGTTGGAAGGGTATTCAGCAACTGAATTCCACAAGCTGTGATATCTCTGAATCTAATTTGTGACTAGAGTGCTGTTTAGAAACTTTGAAAAGTCTGTGAAAGTCTGAGGAACTGAATTTTCAAATACGCCTTGGAAGCATACTGAAATTTTATTCCAAATAGCAAAGTATTAAAAAAAACATAGAAAGGTGAATATCTCTAACTTTCCTAAGAACAATATTGTAGTCTGTGATTCCAGGTATGTCACCTGCAGTCTGAATATTGCTACCCGTTGTACACTGGATAGCTGTATGTCTAGCAAGTGACCTGCTATGAAGTAGTCTGAAATAAGAAATTTGGAAGATACTGCAGTGCTTATTATTGACTAAATCAATAGTCCTATGGAACAAATCTTGATTTTTTTTTTCACTTTACATAATTTTAATGAAAAATTTAATACTAGAAAAGTATAGCAGGACCTATAGTAACAATAACACGGTGTTTATAACAGAAAAACACTGCAAAGGTACATAGTTTGTATCTGATATCCCTTTTAGCATTGCTGTAAACAGTACTTGTTCTTCATAACCCCCCATTACTGGAAACAAAGTGGATATGGGTCATTTGACTAAATGTTATTTGCTGTTAAGAAGGATCTGAACCGACATGTATTCTATCTTACAGTCAAACAGAAACGGGGGGGAAAAAAAAAAGAAAAGAAAAAAGAAACAAAAAAACCCCAAAATACTTATGGGCACATTTTACCTTATCCTAAACTTGACATCTAAAATAGATCAATGACTCATGCCCTAAAAATATCAATTTCTCTGTATTAAATCAAAGAGAAATCTGAGTGACTATATATGTAGATGTTTACACTGTAGGTGTCTGTTGATAAATGGTAGGAATCCCACCAGTCTTTTTGGACTTCGTATTCTTCGTGAATGTTATGGCAGATAGTGCAAGTAATACAATCTTTATGAGAGAGGCTATCACCTCATACTTCACAGAAGAAGTTATAGATGCAGATAAAAAGAACCCAGATCTGCATCTCTCTCTGACAGTTCTCAGCACTATCCAAAAGTATAAGGAAAAGGACACCAAAGATCAATGACTTCTGAGGCTCCTGTGTCGTCCTCTCATCCTCATTTAAAAGACACACTGCACCTTAATAAACATTAGCTTTACTTTTAAAAGCAATCCGAAACTGTCTTTTCTTGTTCAGTCTTTCCAACTTTAACTCTTTTCCTTGAATGAAGAATTCTTCATAGAGGACACTAATGTCTACATAGAGAAACATTAGCTCAGGCTGAGTAGAATAGGAAAGGCACAAGCGCAGACAACGGTTGCAGCCTATACTAAGAAACTTAATTATAATTTTACTCAAAAGGAATCAAGGAATGCAATCTGAATTCCACAAATGACCCTTTGGATAAAAATGCAAACCCAATATATTGCAATAACATTTTAAAGTTTCATTTGAAATAGATTTTTTGTTGTTGTTGTTCTTGTAAGTAGCTATTATGCATACAGGGCAAATTCTATTGATAACTATGTAACTCACTGAATCATAGGGATATAAAGAGAATTTTACATGTATTTTACATATATAAAGAGATTCTTACACGTAGGGCAGTGATATCCACTCTTACTAAAGCTTTGCAGCCACCTAGTTCTTTCTCCTGCTCTTCTCTGCTCAGCACAGAGGATGCACACACCATCAGCAGCCCTGCACTATAGCACACCGGAGTGGAGGTGCACATCACAACTGGAAGGATACTGCACCCTCCAACTGCTCTTGCTGTGTTTGTGGGGTCAGTCTTCACCAACTAACCAGCACTTGGGCTGCCACTGCACATTTTTGTCCTTCCTGCTCTTTTATACACTTCTGAAATAATATCTGCAATACATAACCAAAAATAATGCACTTATCATTTCAAGAGCCCTTCAAAACTTCATAGATCTTCATAGCTCCTTACTTTCTGTGTGCATGATAACATTTAGAGGGGACACACTTGGGGATTTCCAACTGTTTGCAGTGTCATCTTGTTTAAATTTTCTGTGATAAATGCTAAAGAAGTCTTAGACAGTTCTCTTTGAGCTGTGCAGGTGTTCTCCTGTCTGTTTTTTAACCAGTTCTCCTGTGATCTTCAGCCTCATGGTTTTGCAAAGATAGACATAAAACATGAAAAGAACAGATATTTGATTTAAAAGAATTATTTACTCTAGGAACAGCATAGCATGAAATAATACTCCCTGTTGGCAACATAGTTCCTCTTGGTAACTGCAGATTGTGGATACAGGTACTGAGCTCTTCTATTAAAATATTTTCATGACAGGAGTCAGGAGAAATCAACATTAGTGTGAATGTGAGAAAACTGTATACATCATTTCAGAAAAAAGTTGCACAAACAGGTAGCCTGGGAGCAAAAAATCCCACTTTTTCATATTCAGCATGGTGCCCTGTATTGTCATTGTCAGATTATAGTAACTTCCTTAATCACCAGTCTCAAGTCCACTTTAAAATTTTGAGAGAGACGAGTTTGGAGAATTTTTTAGTACTAATCAGCAATAAAGGAATGGAAATTAAATAACTAGCACATTCAAAACAGTATACTCAGGAGTCTATTTTTGAACTCAGATTGCTGTCACTTCTTTTTCTAAGTATTTAAATCATATACTTATAAAAATATAAATCCTTTCTGTTCTAATACTGTGTTTTTTAGCAAAACTGAAAAATAGGATTAAAATCAAATAAAATCAGAATGCTGTGTACTTCTAATAAGACTAATATATAGACTCTCAAAATGGGGCCACAGTTGTCAAAAAGGAAGTCTGCTAACATGTTTCTTTTTCACGATACTGTTGTGGCATAATACTATTAATATTCATGCTTACTTAATATTATACAAGAACCCTTAACTTGAAAGCTCACTATGATATTCATAACACACTTTTTGAAATGCATTTGTTTAGGAAACCCCTCGCTAGCATGAAAAACTTCTCAGAAAGTGAAGTGTTATTAAATATTAAAAGCTTTGAAAACTATAACATCACTACTCTGCTGAAAACCGCCCTTACTATTTCTTCAAAGACAGATTATTCATGTACAAGAATGTGACCTTTTATGAAAGGTTTTTCATACTAAATGCTGTAATTGTGAAATAAAATTACTTCTTCCACAGTAATGTTTTACTGAATAAGTATTCGTAATTGCATGCATTCATAAAAGATAGAACAAAATGTTCTAGTATCTCTTTGTGACACAATTCAAATTTTAATTTTAAATCAGGTCAAAACATATACGAAAAGGCTTCCGTGTGTGGTAGTTGATGCAGTAATTTCTATATGACTCATACAAATCCTACTTCAAAAGGTAATTGTTATATCCATTCATAACAAGAGAGCGTTTCATCTACTTTTCAATGCTTTAAGAGGTTTGTGGCAATTATTTATCTTAATAAGATTTTTTTTTCAGTAGAATATTTATTAAGGACAAAGGACCACTTAAAAAAGTAATACTCTTACCTTAGAGTGAAAAAGACAGTTTTCCCCCATTTTTACTCCAATTCATCACTAAAAATGATTAAGATATTTATCCCCCCCATCTTTTTCTGTATCCTGGTAACTGTCTTCCATCACAATATTTAAAAATGTCAAATAAGGTATTTTAAATTGGTACTGTAAATGTCTTCAAATCCTGGATACAGTTTAAAAGTGTTTTTATGCCCTCTTAAAAAAAAAAAAAAGAAAAAAGAAAAACACTGAAGATCTTAAAAAACCCTCTGAAGTGGGATGTTGTTCTGTGGATGTAGCTGCTCTACCTGCAGATGCTTTTTACCGCAAATCTGTCTCTGTCTCTCAGCTCTTGGGGTAATTCCCCCGCTGCTCTGCAGGATGGAGGAACTGTGTGAGGGCTTTCAAGTCCATATCAGATAAAATCATTTGGGTGTGCTCCAAATATGTTTGTCCTCTCTGTAACCTGCCTGTCTGCCTGCCCGCCTGCCTGCCCGCCTGCCTGCCCGCCTGTCTGCAAGGGATTAGGAAGGGCACGCACATGATCTCTTTTGCTGGCAGAGGTGAAGAGATGGTAACCTCTGACTGAACAGAAGCAACAAATTGCTGTGGGGCAAAGTGAGGGAAAGCAACAGCAGCATGTACATCAGGCATGGCTGCTTGCAAAGGGAAAGCCATATATACACTGGCCATAGGCCCCTAAATCTAAAGCTGGATAATCAAAAAGTAATGTGCAGTAATTGGTTTCAATGAGAATTGTTGAGCATTCTGCACTTTAAAACAGACTCTGTATAAGCAGGGTAGAAATAATGTTATCCAACATCAGCTGTCTAAATTTGGCCTGTATTAAATATAGTCTAAGCTATATGCGGTCTCAGCTATTCAATTAGGCTTCTTCTATGGTCGATAAAGAGAAAAGGACACCTTGAAATGTGTAATTCATCCTTTGCTGTGAAAGGTTTCTAACATAGGTGATTCAGCCTTTGGAGATATCTTTCTCTTCAGGGACCTCAAAGTTAGCACCGAATTGTTAATATTAAAGAACTTAATTTTGATGATTGATGAAAGGTATCCCCCACAAATTTACCATGCTATTCCAGTTATAAAAAAATATATTTACTAGGTAAATTCATTTTAGACGTAAATTGCAAGTTATTTTGCATATCTTAAAACCAAGTATGCATTTTAAGAAAAAAACCCAAAACTTCTAAAAGTCATTCATTGGATACTCCGATTAGCAAGCCTTAGAAGGACAGCTAAAAACTTCAGCATTAAAACTTACTAATTTTTTTTTTTAACTTAGCTTGCATTATTTGGTAAATGTTCAACCTTATTCCTTTCTTTTTATCTAGTACTACTATCTATGTCAATGAGACTTTGATTGGTCTGTTGAAGATTTTGCCTTAGTCAACCTAGTTCTCTCCTATATTGTGCAATAATTTAAATCTTGGCAAAAATGATATAAGATACTGGTAGGAATGTAAAGATTTGACCAAGAATTCACAGTAATGAGAGGATTTTGTGGGCGATAATGCAAAGTATATGTAAGCAGATACTGTCTGATATATCATTTTACACCTATTTTTTTTTGCAAAATAAATTACTCTCTAAAGTATGGGAAGCCTCTCCTCAGCATGTTTTAGCGTTATCAGCAGCATAACTTCTTTGTCTAACTAATGTCTATAGATTACTCTTTTGCAGATTTACTCAGTAGTTTCAGGAAAATCTAACTACTGTGCATTGAGCTAAGATTTTACATATTAGTTTAGGTAGCTACTGCACCTCTCTAAATCACCTACAGTTTTGAATGATGACTGCATATTCTCTTGATGAAAAAAGAGCATGCTCTGGTCATATGATGAATTTTTGCAGTCTGTACAATCCAACACATCAATTAATCACTGAAATAGCCCTTTTGTATCAACATTCAGGAGTGTTTTCACAAAGTATGGGTCACATACTTTTAAGTGAGATTAATTCATAAACAATGGCATTATTTGAGGGGAGGGAGGGGGAAGGGGACAGAAAGTACTTGTAACAGACTCCTGCTCAGATTCTATTTCCTATAAAGCTCACATAAAAATGTCTAGAAGAATAGATGGCATCTGAACTGAAGATACAAACTATTTTCCATCATAATTCTTGTCTGTTTGAGCACTTGTCTTTACCTTAATGAAAGAATGGTCTAGAATAAGTGAAAGCAATTTTTAAGTAACTTGCAACATATATTGGAATAAAACCCTGGGCCTAGTGAAAAAAACACCAAGTATCCATTAACTGCAACATAGCCAGCATTTCATCTCAGAAATCTTAAACTTAATCTTTCTTTATGGAGCTCTTAAGTGCCATTTGTTCCCTATGGGTCTTATTCCACATATAAAATAACTTGATTGCTGTCAGTTGGATTATGTTTCTGATATTTTTTTAAAAAGTGAATGTTAAAAAGAGACAAAGAACTTTAGAGAGCCAAAAAGCAAGTGAATCTTCCATGATGCAAGAGGGAGAGGAGCCATGGAAAAATTACTCTCTCATAAAGCAGCACAGTTACTTGAAAGTATCTTTTGATGGCAAATCAAAAGAGAAAATTGAGATGTTGATTGGTGACATTCCGGACCCAGTTGCAAAGAAGAGACCTTGAGGACAGCATGAGAGGTATTTCAAAGATGCAAAAAATAATTAATTTCATTTGTCATGTTCTTATTGACATTTGAGAGACTACTCTGGTTTTGCTCTTTCAATTATATCCTATGTAGGTAACTTGGAAGCTTTGGGAGCTTTCCTGTAAGTAGTTGAAAGACTATGGTACCAGAAAAGGTGCTGATGACAGACCAGCTTTGTTTATTTCTCATTGTTTTCTAGTGCTTCTCTAAGTAAATCATTGAAGTGTGTGCACCTAGATGTTTCTTTGAAATTGTCTCATATACTCATATTAATAAAAAAGAGCAAATTTTACAGGGAAAAGTAACATTCTTTATTAGACCAAATAATATAGTCAGAGAAAAAAAGAATACAACTCTTCCGATTTTTCTAAAGCTACCAAATGGTCCAATAGAAGTTACTTTTCTCTATTCTAACACCATCAAAATTTTAGCAAAAATAATAAAGAAGTGTGTTTCATTCCTAAGGTTAGGTATATAAAAGAAAAAAAAAAATAATTCTTAAATTCTCAAATAGTTTTGGAAAAAAAAAAGTGAGGTGTGTTTTGGAATATTGTGCTCAGTAGAAAAAATATAAAAAATGGAAAAACGTTATCTCCCTTCAAATATAATACTTTGTTTTATTTGAAAAATTGAATTTTTATTTTAATTTATGTAAACATCAATGTTTTATTTTTGAAATGTTAAAAAAGTGCAGTTTTTTCTCAAGATTATTTATTTTTATTTAAACTGAAAAAGCATTGTTGCTCAGTTTTCAACATTTGCTACTTTTTGATACTTTTTTCCCATGTTAACTAAGGTGATATATATCTAGTCCAGAAAGTTTTTAATTGAGAAGTCTACAGCCTAATTGATCTGAGTAAAATATCAGTCTGATTAACTTCAGATATATGAATCACAAAAATTAGAAATCCGATCACTTGATCTAGATTTCCTCTATAGAATATGGCAAAATCATAGCAGACGTTATAAGCTGAAATACTGTTTGGGACAACTTCATCTATGCATGGGCAAATTGGGGGAATTTTATGAACTAAAAGTATAGTTCATATTCATACCTGAATTAGGTGGCTAAAATTGGGTGGGATAAATATCTGATAAACCACAGTCATTTATTGTGGTGATAAAAAACATTTTTCTCTTATTTGCTGTCTGTGTAGGATGATATTTCTCTGTTTTTCCAATACTGTTTCAATTCTGCATTGCATAGTATTTTAAAAAAATACTGAGCGTTACTTATCTGTTTCCATTAAGGTCTCATTCAGTAATATGCATGAACGCAAAAATATATGAAGCTAACCAAAGTTTGGTTGTCTATTAGCGAATTGTATTAAAATATGGCAATATTATTTCACTACTCGTGAGGTAAATAAACCTTGACTACTTTCTCTCCAAATCAAGTCGCCTTTGTCACCGACAGCCAAGGACTGGCAGTCTTAGAGCTGCTCATATTAAATATGTTACATGCTAAGTTGTTCCAAATGTTTCTATTTATATTGCTTCTGCTGCTTTTAAGGGTTATATGTATGTATGTGTGTGTGTGCAACAACAATTGTAAATCCTCTTCACAGTGATTAATTTTTCTTTAAGGTATGTGTGATTCATCAGCTTCATTCTTCTGTGCCATGATAACTGGAATACATGTCTAAAATGTACTGAATTTCAAAAGAGGTTTTAAACATAATTTACAGCCTGTCCTAGAATCCAATCTTTTCTTTTTTATCGTCTGAAAGAAGTTTCCTCTTTTCCCTGTTGCAGTATAAATTCGCACAAAACAAGGATAAAATGCCGGAGCTTCAATCCTGCTGTTCAGCCCATGTGGGCACTGCTGATCCAACTGCTGGATCACAGCCCAGCCAACTAAGCACAGGAAACAATGAAGTGACTGAACACAAAGGGCTGTCAGTGATCTCTGTGGGTGTTTTGCCTCAATAAAAATGGGCCCTTAAGAAATAGAATCAGAGCTCTAAATCTGAAGTAAAGATGCATGTCTGAGGCTGCTAATTGTTTTCTGCTTTTAATATTTGAAATGTATAATTTTTTATTTTTTTTTTTTTACTACAGAAAGAAAAGAACAAAGGAGAAGAAAATACTTTTGTTCCAAGAGGAGGAGACCATTCAATTTGTTGGTGAATCATTTTCCCCATCTAGACTCATTATTTTCAATACATTGTACAATACTAATTTTAAGACTCAAAGAAATAAACATAGGGGAGTAATAATGTGTAGGGATAGAATATTATTAAACAGTGATCAAATAACAATTTATAATGGCTAGGCCTAAGATTTAGGAATTTGGATTCCCCTAAGATTTATATTTTTCAATCTGCTAGCAATGTGTTTTGTGATTTTGTTTTGTCTGGTCTAACTTCTACGCTCCCCTGTTCTAAATTGCAGGTATAAGAAGAGTGGTATCAATATAATTAATTGAAGTCTGCCCTGAACATTGATGAGTATGATTACAATATTTGTAAGAGTGTTCCAGGACCACTTGCTTGAAAGAAGTTCTTTTATCCATGATTTCAATAACTAACCAATAGCTTAACCTATTTGATAAGATCTGCTTTGTCCAGTCTTAATCATTCCACTCCTTTAGAAGTGATAAAGACACACAAGAACTTGAATTTTTGATTATATAATCCATTTAAAACCAGGAACTGAAACTGAAGCTTCTTGGTTTTCAAAGAAGGAAAAGTCTTTCCACAGGAAAATCCATCTCCTTTCAAAATGGTTATCATCTTCTTCTGATTCTGATTAAAGATCATGGCCAAAAAAAGTCCTTGGTAATATTTTTGGTACTTCTCCTTACCTCCTTGGTTTTGTCCCCATTTTTTAAATGGGAATCTTAAATCTAAGTATCTAATTGCATGAAATTAAAAGCTGTGGGCCTATGATCAAGGACAATGTTTTCTGAAGGCCCATAATTAATCTCAATTGTTATTCTGTATCATTCTGTGATGGGTGATGATATGAGAAGAAAAAAGAAGTAAATCAGATACGTATCTAAACCTAGATATAGAGCAATAAAATGCCTGTTTCTAACTCAGATTTAGGCATGTCTTCTTGAACTATGTACTTGTATCCCATACTTTGTTTTAGTTTTCTTAAACTTATTTAGAAACTTCTATGGAGTATAGCCCTTTTACAATAACATTCTGACACCTACATTCTTTTTAAAAAGAGAATCAGCATAGCTGTCTTTAGGGATTAAACTAGATTGGTATCATCACAGAAGAGACATAGTTTTTGTGGCTTAGACATAAATGTAAACAGTGAAGTTTAAGTTCAATCTGAAAAATTTGGATATAAACAAAAAATCCCATCTCAGTTTTAGCTGAGTGTGCTATAAATATAAAGTTAAAATATTTTTTTAAAAAGCCAACAAAGTAAAAAAAACCACCAAAACAACTTTTTTGAAATTTCAAGGACTTTTGAAATTCATCCAGGCCCATGTTTCAAAGTGATCTAGAAGTAAAACCTTATCACATTTTAAATGATGATTCAACTAAAGACACTGTCATATCCTAATGATAAATCTACTTTAGAGGAACATTAAGAAAGTTTTTAGGTTTTGCTTGATTAAAAAAAAATGGGAGAAAATGTCCCATCATTAATTTTCACTTTGTGTTAGCTAAATTTGTTGTTAATGGCATGAACAACCTTTTACATAAAATCCTTAAGTAGAAGTGGGAGAGTTGATATTTTTGCCCCTTAACAAAATATCTTGTACTAATGAGAGTGTTTTCTTACAAAGTAACATTTTGAATTCAACAGCTCCAGTTTAGTTGTCTGTCCTTTGTCAATTTGATCTAAAGGTTTTTGTAAAACATATGCTATTGCATATAATCTCCATTATTTACAGGAAAAGAACCTTACATTTCTAGTACATGCAAATTACAACCACATACAGATTAACAGGAGAAGCTGGAAGCCATTGTACTGCAGGAAAACTATGATATAATTGTCATCACAGAAACATGGTGGGATGACTCACACAACTGGAATGCTGCAATCATTCCAAGGAAGAAGAGGTGGTGGGGTGGCACTTTATGTTAGAGACAGATTTTAATGCCTAGAAGTTAATAATGGAAATGAAAGTGTATAGTGTTTATGGGCCAGACTCAAGGGGAAGGCCAATAAGGCAGACATCATTGTGGGAGATTCTTACAGACCCCCAAACCAGGTCATATAAGTAGATGAAACATTCTACCAACAACTGGAAAAGCTCCCGCAATCACTTGCCCTTGTTCTTGTGGGGGACTTGAACTTCCCAGACATCTGTTAGAAATATAACACAGCAGAGAGGGAACAGTCCTGGAGGTTCCTACAGTGTGTGGAAGACAACTCCCTAACACAGCTGTGAGCAGGTGAGCAAGCCAACCATTGAAAGCACCCTACTACACCTGCTGCTTGTTAACAGAGAAAGTCTTGTGTGGGATGTAAAGGTTCAAGGTCGACTTGGGCAAAGTGATCACAAAATCATAGAATTTTAAATTCTTGCAGAAACAAGGCAGAGAGCAAGCAGAACGTCCACCTTGGACAGACTTTGACACCTAAGGCAGACTTTGGCCTGTTTAGGAAAATGGTTTACAGTGCCCCTTGGAAGAGTCCTGAAGGGCAAAGGTGCCCAGGAAAGCTGGTCATACTCCAAGGAGGAACACTCAGAAGGACAGGATAAAGCCATCCCCAGGTTGTGTAGAACAAACCAACAGAGAAGAAGGCCAGCATGGCTAAATAGAAAGCTTTGGCTGGGCCTCAGGGAGAAAAGGAAGGTCTACAGGCTCTGGAAAAGGGGGTCAGTTACTTATGAACAATATAAAGGTGTAGCAAAGGTATGCCGTGGAAAAATTAGAAGTGCAAAAGCACAAGGAGAACTTAACTTGGCAACAACAGTTAAAGATAATAAGAAGAGCTTTTTTCAGTATATCAATAAAAAAAGGAAGGCTAGGGAAAATGTGGGCCCACTAATGAATGAGGTGGGTGCTTTGGTGGTGGAAGACACAGAAAAGGCGGAGCTGCTGAATGCCTTCTTTGCTTCGGTCTTCACTGCCAAAGCTGCCCCTCATGAATCCTGGAGACAAGGGGGTTGGTCTGGAGAGAGGAAGACTTTCCCTCTGTTGGGGAGGATTGGGTTAGAGACCACTTGACCATACCAGGCATCCATA
>BJBW01002185.1:59897-102438 GCA_004320125.1 Scolopax mira | reverse complement strand
TGGGGCAGCCACAGCTTCTCTGGGCAACCTGGGCCAGCACCTCATCACCCTCACACCAAAGAATTTCTTTCTGGTATCTAAATGGGGCAAATACAGCCATTTCGGGTCACGTAGATACAGGCAAGGCACCTAACGGTGATTATTTGCACTGCATATCACCCCAAGCCCACCTCAACAAGCACCTAAAGAGGCAAATCCCTCAAATTCACTATTTTACCGCAATGAACAGTGATGCATCAATGGAGCGAGATTCATAGAATCACAGAATCCTATGGGGTTAGAAGGGACCTCTGGAGATCATCCAGTCCAACCCCCCCACTGGAGCGGGTCTACCCAGAGCACGTTGCACAGGAACTTGTCCAGGTGGGGTTTGAATGTCTCCAGAGAAGGAGACTCCACCACCTCCCTTGGCAGCTTCTTCCAGGGCTCTATCACTCTCACAGTAAAGAAGTTCCTCCTCATGTTTAGGTGAAACTTCTTATACTCAAGTTTGTGCCCGTTTCCTCTTGTCCTGTCCCTGGACAGACTCCCCTATCCTCCTGCAACCCTCCCTTTAAGTATTTGTAAGCATTAATCAGATCCCCCCCTAAGTCTTCTCTTCTCCAGACTAAAAAGACCCAAGTCCCTCAGCCTTTCCTCATAGGAGAGATACTCCAGGCCCGTAATCATCTTTGTGGCCCCTTCTTGTACTCTCTCCAGAAGTTCCCTGTCCTTCTTGAACTGGGGGGCCCAGAACTGGACCCAGTTCTCCAGATGGGGCCTCCCCAGGGCAGAGCAGAGGGGCAGGATGACCTCCTTCCACCTGATGGTCACATTCTTCTTGATGCCCCGCAGGATGCCATTGGCCTTCTTGGCCACAAGAGCCCATTGCTGTTATCCACAAGAACTCCCAGATCTTTCTCCTCAGAGCTGGTGCAGGGGGTTATTCCTCCCCGTGTGCAGCACCCTGCACTTGTTCTTGTTAAATTTCATCGGGTTTCTCTCAGGCTGTGTGAGCTCTGCTGGGTGCAGGCAGCAGCGTTTAAACGCTTTTTGGGAGATGGGTTATTCTGATAATAAAACAGTTGCTCGAGCAGACGATTGGAGCTCAGCTGCTTTCAAAGCCCGGCCCCAGCCACAGAGGCTTTCATCCTCCTGTCTTGGAGTAAAGTGCATCTTCCCTGCCCAGAGCAGCAACAGGTTTTACCGCAAAAAAAATAAAAAAATAAATACTCGCAGCATTTGATGTCTGCAGAGGCAGGGATTACTCACCCAGTTGCTGCTGGTGCAAATGGGCTGCCAGCCCTGGGAGAGGCGGGCGAGGAGCCTGGGAATCAAAGGGCTGCTGGAGATGTCCATCCGTGAAAGTCATCTGCAAGTCAGAAGAACAGAGCAGCCTGAGGGCTCTATTGGGGCTGTATTTCCCAGCAGAGAATCTTCCTGCAGATCTGAGGGATGACTTACTGCATCAGGAGACAGCGGGTACCAGACTCTAAGGATGCATCACTTCACCTTCGCCATCATCACTCCACCTTCATCATCATCACTCCACCTCCAACCGTCTGTTGGGTGGAAATAACACTGTGACAGCACAGAGCATCCTGGTCTAGAGGAAAGTGTCCCAGCCCAGGGCAGGGGGTTGGAACTTGATGATCTTTAAGGTCTCTTCTAACCTGAACCATTCTGTGGTTCTATGGACAGGGAGACTTTTGAAAAGCATCAGGAGAGCTCCTGGTTGCACAGCTGTCAAGGAGGAGGTACCTGGAGTGCACAGACCTACTCCCTCCCCAGCAGACATCAGCTGGGCCACACAAGATCTGGAATGTCACCTCCCAGAAGTCCTCCCCAGCAGAGTGACACTGGCAGCACTGCTCCTCACTGTTCCACCCCGTCTGCAGTTTGGGAACTCCTCATGGAAACACGAGTGAGCTCAGAGCCAAAGGGTCCTCCACAGATGGAAATACAGTAGTTGCTGTTGTGGTTGAGCTAAAATAGTCAGATGGCTTCCAACTTGAAGAGGATCACACTTGAAGAGGACCTTCACTTGAAGAGGTGACTTATTTTGGAAGAATCACGGAATCATTTAGGTTGGAAGGTACCTTTAAAGCCATCTAGTCCAACCCCCCTGCCCTGGACAGGGACACCTCCCACCAGACCAGGTTGCTCAAAGCCCCATCCAACCTGACCTTGGATGTTTCCAGGGATGAGGCATCTCCCACCCCTCTGTGCCAGTGTTTCATCACCCTCATTGTAAACAATTTCTTCCTTCTAACTCATCTAAATCTTCCCTCTTTTAATTTAAAGCTGTTACTCCTTTGTCCTGTTGCAACAAGCCCTGCTAAAAAGTCTCTCCCCATCTGCCACAAACAAACAAACAAAAAAATCAATATAAAAAGAGTTTTTTTCCAAACAAGCAAAGGCAAGGAAAACAAATCTGCTACTTAACGTTTCTAGACAAAAATATTTGGGGTGGGAGAAAGAAATAGCCAATTATCATCTGCTTTGGATGGGACAAATATAAACGTGTCTTCTTTGAAAGAGTCATCTAAACATTATTCTGCATTCTAGCATTAAGGAAAATATTACTTGATTGCGTCTTTTCCCAAGAATGGGTAAACTGGTGTGGTGGTTTGGAAAAATACAAGTAAGCATCTATTTTTTAATTATTTTTTTTTTCCAGAGATCGCTACCGTTTTCTATTTCAGTGACGGCCAGAGTTAGAAAGGATAAAGCACCACAAGACAAAATCTTCTCAGAGGGTTTTTCTGCTGCTGGAAATAGGAAAAGAAACCTTGTTTGCATGAAGGTGGTGTCAGATGATGAAGAATCAGACTGGAAAAATAGCCAGGACACCACCTGCAGTCACCTACACTTTGTGACCCTGGGTAAGTTACCAGAATCAGTAATGATGTGAAAATAAAGAGCTCTTAACCGAAAGAACAAATGGAAAAAATCCTCAAATAACCCAAAAAGGCTGCAGCATCTCAGACTACTGCCTTTCACTCCTCCCGGTAAGGCAGGTGGAGGCTGTTTGCTCCAGTTCTCCCTTTTTCCCCCCCTTCTCACCCAGGTGATACTCTCCATCCTCCCCCTCGCTTCAGCCCAGTCTCATCCACCACATCCACAGCCTGGATGGATTTCTTTGGAATCATGTCTCAAGCTTGCTCTTTTTAACATCATTAAACCCCTATTTAAAAAAAAAAAAAAAGAAAAGAAAAGATAATTCTCCTTCAAGCCTCCCTGCTCTTACATCAATTATTGCAATCTTCAGTTTTAACAGCTGCCCCCGAGACCACATCAATTCACTCCACGATCGTACCGGCTCTTCGTTTACATAATTTACAAGCTTCTTGCCTTCTCCTCTTTATTCCTGTTACCTCTCCCCATCTCCTCTTACCTCTCTGAACCAATAACCTACCTCCCGTGCAGCCAGCCCCTAACCTTTGCCCCGCCAGCCTCCCTAATCCCTCCACCAGCTTCTTCCCCCGGCACAGGCTCGCTTTCTCCCCAGCTTTCTTTTGAGCCTGGGAAAACCTTCCCGATAAAAATCTCAACAGCCACTCCTTTCTCCTCCTTCAAAACTATCCTCACAACTCCCTCCTGCCAAAAAACCTACCAAAAGCCGCCTTGGCTATGGCTGGGCAACCCCTGAACTATGATTTTTCTTTCTTCCTTTCCTTGCTCCCCACCTCTGCTCTCAGCTAAGCATCACCCAAACCAAATTATACTACCAAAGAAGGCTCTTTACCATATATATATATATATACACACACACTCTCTCTCTCTCTCTCTATATATATATATATAAAAATAACTTATTTCTTGTATGCTGTATTCCCATCCCCATGGTTGATGCAAGACCTTCAAGGCAGGGATTGTCTTTTATATTTTTTTCCTCCTTTTGCAAAGTACCCAGCACAACCATGGCTCAATTCTCTGTACACGCTCCCAAAAATATAAACATGTGCTGATAAGAGCACATTCCATGGAAGAGAGGTACAACAGAGCTGGGAACCACCCCCTGCCCTGGGCAGGGACACCTCCCACCACACCAGGTTGCTCCAAGCTCCCTCCAACCTGCCCTTGAACCCCTCCAGGTTCTCTGGGCAACCTGGGCCAGGCTCTCACCACCCTCACCCCAAAGAATTCCTTCCTCAGATCTCATCTCAGTCTCCCCTCTTTCATTTTAAACCCATTAAATGGCTTCAAAGGAAGCATCCCCGTTTCTCTATACTTCAAGCAAACTTGGTTTTCAGCAAAAAAATTACAAAAAAAAAAGTTTGGTCAGCCCTGAATTATATGCTGAAGTGGTAACTTCCCTTGTGGTCACCAAAAAAAAAAAGAAAAGCCTTAAAAACACAATTTTTAAACGATGCCCAGGGGCGTATTTAAAGAAGGGCCAGCCAAATTCCGCCCTGCCTGCTGGAGCACCATCCAGGCTGCAGAGCAGATAAGAGAGCGGGGCGTTTGGCCAGTTGGTTTTAACCATCTTTATGGAATATTGATGTCATATTGAATACACATCTATATATTCTGGCACAGCCACTGAAATTACATTGATTTATGACGTTGATAGCGTGCCCCAGTGCCAAGCTTCCAGGTAATTGATCAGCTGCCTGGGCTGAACTTCAGCATGTAATTTCCAGCGCAATTTGACTGATCAGCAATACCATAATTGGTTGCAAATGTCCTCCCTTCTATTTGTTTTGTTAAGTGGCTTTTTCATTAACACAGTGGAGCCAAGTAAATAAATATGACTCTACTGTTGGACTGAAGGCAGACAACAGTGGAGAACTGGATACAGACTGGGACGGGAATGGGTGATGTTGTCAAGCCAAGCACTCATTTTTTTATACATTCTCTATTTTGCTGCAATTTGGGCCCTGGTTGCTTCAGAAGAGTTGTACTTTTAGCAAGAGGGACACAGCCAACACTACGCTTAGTGAAACATAAGTTTATTGAATTTATGCCCCCAAATGCCTTAAGTCAATACGTTTCTTATGCCAAGCCTTAATGCCTCTACTTAAAATATGGTCCTCAGATGTCCCTGCTAATAGAGGAAACCAAGCCAAGTCTCAGGCATCTGAATGAGCTGGCAAAACCCAAACTGAGCTGAGAGGCTTTAAGGGAGGTGGCATGTCCTTCCCCCAGCCCACTCTGACACCAAAACCTGAGCTGACCCAGGTGGGGCATCTCATCTCCAGACCCTCATCCCATCTGAGATCTGCTGCTAGCAGTTTGAGCCCTGCTATTTTGTTGACCAAAAAGCATCAGAAATGGTCTCAGGCTACAGAGACAGCAAAGTTCCTGAAAATATCAACTTCACATTGTGAGAAAGTACAATTACTTGGAGAGCAGAAAGGGAGAAGTGCCCTGCTGGGGCCCCAGCTATCCCATAAAACAGCCCTGTACATTGATGGATTATCACCTGCCATTCCTGATTCCCAACAGATACACAAACCATGGTTTTCTGTGTGTGTAACTCCTCAATACATGCTTTGTGATGCTTTTTCTGTCTCTTATTTTACCCTGTTCTATTGATGCCCACCCATTTCTGGCCATATTCTCAACATTCATAACCTGTTAACCACTGTCCCTCCTCTGGTCTGTCTGGTGACTTCTCAGCCCTGAAACATGATCACAGACCATTCACACTGAGTCACCACAACGTGTTATAGGAGCAAAAGTAATAAAAAAAAAACACGTGAGAAAGAATAAAGGCATTGAGTTAGGAGAGAAGAACCAATCCGCTATTTTTCAACTATTTTTGGCAGTTTGGGTCTTTATACCTTTGATATTTCTCATCTACTGGACTCTGCTGAATGGAGCCATTGTTTTTCTTCTGATCATACCTGTCAATGGCATACTCCTGTGCGAGTAAAATTAAAGACTAAGCTACTTAACCCACGTGTGTTCTTTGACCTATCCCATTTAAACCTCCAGGACAGCAGCGCATTGCAGGCAGGCACACTTTTGTCAGCCCATTCTTATATCTACCCACCAAAGAAATTGGGATGGAAGCGTTCAATACCTTTTTCTTTTTAAAGCTTTTTATGTTGGCAGGCTTCAAAGGGCTCTGGACCACCACTAAACAGAGATGTGGAGTTGTCTGGAGCTCAAACCCAGCAGCAGCAGCACTGGAAATGATGCTTTTTGACCAAAGAAGCGGTGGACACGGCATCACTCCCTGCCCTTTCACAGGGCACAGCTTTGGGGTTTTTGTACACGCTTTACAAAGAGCTTTGCATAGTCATTACTCAGCAAATAACCAAAAGAAACAGGTTTGTAATGAGTTTGCTCAGACAGTTGTAAATTATTAGCCTTTACTCTGCCCTGGTGCGTGTACAACCTGGGAGAAAACACCCTTCTTGTAAGGGCCTGTCCTGCAACTGCTGCTCAGAGCCTTTTCTCCGCCGAGCCAGGTCACAGAAACCATCCCAATTATTAATGGGATTAAGCAGCAGGCACCCTGCCCCTGTATTTAATTTTGAAAGTGCTCTTTAGTGCTCCAAGTGCCTGGATCACACCAAGCCCCCACTACCACCTCCCCATGCCAAGGTGGACATGCACCAGGCTCCTGCCCACATCACTGACCTCTTCTACCCCTTCGAGTTGCTGCTCTTGGAGCCTGAAACTCAACTTTCCAGCAGCAAAACCTCCCTGAAAACCTAGGGCAGTGCTCCCAGCAAGGCACAGGGCAAACCAGAAGATGCCTTTTCATGCAGAACACAAAATAAACCCGCCCTGACCGATGGGAGGGGATGCATGCATTGAGCTGTGAATTTTTTCCACCCCCAGCTTTTCCTGGGGAAGGAGGTGGGGTTGGTTTGTAACACTTCCCCAAGTTAGAGGTGAGAGGGAAACATGGACCAGCTCTCAATGATCTGCCAAGGGCAGCAGCAGCTTCTTGGCAGGAGCCTCTGCTGGAGCAGCAGCGAGCATCCCTTGCTCCCTCCCAGCACAGCACGGCTGCCAGTGACTAAGCAGTTTCTATAAATCAAGCTGCAGCAGAGTTCAGAAGCCCAATAATAATCCAAAGATGTAAAATACTAATAATATGGTGGTTTTAATGCTAAGAAGGTCACAGATAAGTGTAATAAGCATTCTGATGTTGGGACTTGTAGCTCGGTTTCGGATAATTTTAACACTCCATTTGATGTCTAGGCTCAGAGCATTGGAAACTGGAATTAAACAATGCAATTAAAACCCAGCAGAGCTGTAATCTGATCTTATTTTCTACTTCCAGCCTTGCTGCTTCACCTTCTCCTCCCAGCCCTTGGCCTCTCACACATTAGAAGTCCTTGCCATTGCCCGCTCAGGGTTTGGTACCAATTTGCATCTGCAGGGCTCCTGCTTCCCATCCTGCCCTGTTGAGCAGCCGAGGCCACCACAGCAGCTGGGTGTCCATGATGGGGGCTGAGAACCATCCCCACAGCTGGGCGTCCATGGCGGGGGCCGAGTACCATCCCCATACGTGTGAGGACACCCTCCTCGGTACCACCAAAAGCCAAGGCTTTTGCACAACCCATCCGAAACACCCGACAGTGCCCCTACAGCTGGCACAGGATGAGCCCTGTTTATTCCATTCACTGGAAACCATCTCGTTATTACCTTGTTTACACTGGTTCAACTTAATCACCAATTTAATAACACCAACACAAACTGCAGCGCAGGAAGGTCCTGGCTATAAAGGACCATTGTAGCACACAAAATATAATCCTTCTTAAAAAAAAAAAAAAATAAATCCTGTGTTGGTAGAGATTACATCTGCATAACACATCGGCACCGAAGGCTCTGCAGACCTTTGATGTCCACGTGCTGGAGCAAACGTCTCCAAAGCCAGGATTTTATTTGGGGGGCAGGAGCAGTTTGTTACAAGTATGTTCAGTACCAGACACCGTGGCTGGAAGTAATAGAGAAAGATTAATGAAAACCTTATGACATGCCATCTCCGTGTTGCCATTGCTGTAGTTTTATGGGGAGAAGCCCGTTTTCCTGGATTTTCCATCCCAGATCTCAGAGCTTCAGGACAAGGAAGCTCCCCTTCTTGCCCAAGCTGAAGGATCAGCTTTGGATGTTGTTCGGGGAGGGAAGAGGACCAGGGCCACGCACACTGCTGGTCCAGCCCTGCTCACAGTAGCCAACTTTGTTCTTGATGGCACGAAAAAACAGGCGCTTCGGCGATGCCCAAGCTTTGTGATCATAAATAGGAAGGGCAATATCTCTGGATCCCTAAAAACCATCCCCCAGCAGCAGCGTATCCATCAGTTTAGGGAAGGATTCCTATATCAACACCAGTCCCTTGCCCAACTCTCATCCTCTGCTACTTGCACACACCAAAGCTGTTCCATCACTAGGGAACAACAATGAAGAACTAAATCCACACACACACACAGAGCAGAACATGTCGCCACCACGTTATCTTGTGAAGCAACACCGTGCTGACCAAGCAGCCAAATAGCCCAGTCCCTACAGCAAATAACATCACAAAGGCCTGGAACTCAAACTGGTGTTACTGGGGAGTTCAGCGAGATGATCATACCTTAGAGCAAGGCAAGATAAACAGGGTTAAGTTTGAAAATGAGGTGATGATGATGGATCTGAGCCCTGGGTTGGTCGCAGCCAGGAGGAACCATTGTCATCACACAGCCTCAGGGTTTGCATCCCTGTTGTATCCAGCAACAGCAGGGTAACTTTCAGGTGCACATCCAGTCCCAGGTGCAAGAAATAATTTTACTGGAAAAATAATCCAGCTTGGTGTCACTTTGGGGTGGTGGTTAACTATTACCATGCATGATTTGTGGATGGGGAAACTGAGGCATGGAAGGAGAGCACTGTGTTCGGTAGCTGGGAGATCTTCCAGCATCACCAGGATGGTGGGAAGAGCCTTGCTGGTCTCATGGAAGCCCCTGGGGTTCTCAGGAGCCTGGCTCTTCTGCAGCTCAGCTGCTGATGGAGACCAACTGTAGTCAATACATCACACCTCCACCTCCTGTTAATCCCCTGCTTTGCAGTCAGTACACCACCATCATTTAAGCACCTCAAATCCAGCCCAGTTTTTGGAGGATGCCTGCACTGTTCCCAGAGACATCTGAGGATCCTCAGAACAGCTGAAAACCAGGGCACTGTTCTTGAATCAATGTTTACACCTCCTGATAACATATAATGTTAAACAAAGAGAACAGATGAAGTCCCCAACACCCTGCCTGAGCCATATAACTTACACCAAGGCAGCATTATGGCCAAGGCACTGCAGTGGGTTATAGGAGATGGGGCAGAAATGACTGGATTTCTGTGTGCCCTACTTCCACATCTGTGAAATGGGGATAACAAGGCACCATGTCGCGAGGTGCTGAGCCACTTGCAGTTATTACAGGAGCTGCAGAAGCTGCTATAAATACCCAAAGAACGAGGGCATTCAGTGCTACACTAATAGTCTACAAACTCTATAAAAGCCCTTTGCATTTTAGAGATGAAGGTCCCAGATAACTACAGGAAGCTGAAAAACTCCTCCCAGACCTTGGTCCACAGCCCCTGATGTTCCCCTGCAGCCCAGGGCACGCCGATGTGGTGGGAAGGCAGCATTTCTTCTTTAGAGATGGGGATCTGAGAGCCTTCAAGCTGGTGAGTGGTTGAACTTCCCCTTCACAGGGAGAAGGTTAGAGTTCCAAAAGTAAGCAGCAGGGCTTTTGAGCTCGCTTTCAAGTTCAAATTAGGCCAGGCTGGGAGAGACCGCAGACCCTTTTACCACTCTTGGCTTTCTCCTCCAGTCAGGCCACGTCAAATCTCCTGCACATCACCCCAAAAAATTATGGGACAAAAAGGCTTTGGAAGAAACCCATTCCAGGCTTTCCACAGCAGCTCTACAGCAGAAGGGTGCTCAGCTCCTGCATAGCCATGACCTTCTAATTCTTTGGCCTCACAGAGACTCTCCTGCAAGCTCCAGCAGATGCAGGTGTAGACAAAACAAATGCATGAACCTTGAGGAGAGGGGAGGAGAGAAAAACCTGCCCCTGCACAGGTGGTGGAGAGAAGCTTGTCTGGCATCAAGAACCTCCCTTCAGGTTAGGGAGGCTGTGTCTGTGGGCAGCTGCACCTGGCAAGTCTCCCCAGCACAGCCCCAAGCCAGAAGAGCAGCAAAAAGCCAACTCCACCAGCAGCAGAGCTCCTCTTGGTTGTATCCCTGCTCCCGAAGGAGTGGTCCTCTCCAGCTCCTTGAAACCCCCCCCCCCTCCAATATTTCCTCAAGGGGCTGCAGAAGGTTTGCTTTCCTTTCTCCTCCCAGGAGCCCTCAGGCACCTTCTCTACTTACCACAAGTGAAAAATTTCTCTGGAGGAGTCTCAAGACTCCCGTAGATCTGAGGATCAAAAAGATTTTGAAGGGCTAATCCCCTTCCTCCTCCAGGGCAATCACCATCCCTCTGCAGGTTAATTTAGCAAGGAGGCAGCAAAGGAACCTCACGTGGTGGGGTTTTTCTCTCCACGCTGTGCTGGTGGCTGTGATGAGAGGCAAGGAATAAAGAAGTGGGGAAAGCTGTCAATAATCCCATCTCAGAGCTATTACCATCATCCATCCTGTATATTACAGTGGTAGCAAAAGGGAGGTGGCCTCAGGCAGAAAAATACCATGAAAAGTGTTTTGCTACCCCCGACCTTGTCAAACAATATTTGTTCCTGGCGAGATGTTTCATTTCTCCGATTCAGCTGTTTCCCCAACAAATGGATCTGTGCCTTTCGCCAGGTGCTTCTGCAGGTTAAAAAAATTGACTGAACACACCGATTTCATGAGCCCTCTGGAGCTGTAGCAGCTTTATCAAATGCCATCGAATGTATTTATTGAGCCATGTGTATAAGAGAGATTAAGATGAATTTTAAAGTCTTTACCTATTAATTGCAGAGTCTGCCCGGTGTGTGCTTCTGCGTGTGCTGGAGAAATTAATATACTCAAATCCAGCACTCAAAATGTGCTGGATGAGGGTGATTTGAAGCAGTATCCAGGCAGAGCTGCTGCCCAGCTCCCAATCCAGTAGAAACGTCCAGTAGAAAGGGATGAAAACTCTAATCATGGGGCAGAGCTGCCTTAGGGTGGTGAAGGTGCCTCAAAGAACAAGTGCAGCATACACCATAAAGCACTTCAAAAGCAGGGAAATCTCCAAATTGCAGTTGTCAACATTCAATGTCCAGTGAAAGTGATGAATTTAATTATTATCCTCAGTAATATATTCACACATAGATGACCAGGAACATTTCTGGTCTGTAATGCATTAGAAGCTGTAAGCTACACGCTCCAGCAATAGCCTCTAAGTGACACACACAGATTTGTTGTGACCACGTTCTTACACATCATAAAATGGGGCGTTTGAGCATCCTCCTAACTAAATTTTAAAATTATTTGATTTGTCTTCTATATTTCAGTTATTTGCAAGCAAGAAAAATAAATACTAGTGTTGAGTATATAGTTGGCGCTTACTCAAAAAATTATTTTAAACTATTTAGAAAGTTTTTTTAAAAAGCGACTTGGACATTGAGGACATCCTAACAGAATTTTTAGAAGTGAAGGGGACTCAGTCTCACCAGTGAAGGGACACACTCAGGTTCCCCACCTGTAACATTTTACCCAGAACCACAGCAATATCCATTCTGTGCTTCACAGCATCCCCATACTCCAAGCCTTTTACTTGGCCATTTCTCTGCCTTTCTGGGAACATGCTCTGCCTCTTTTCCACCTGCTGTTTGTCCCAGATGGTGACAACAGGAGAAGGGACATTTAGGCAGAAGAGACCCACCTTGTGCAAAATAACCTTGGCCTTCTTATCACACCCACGCTGCATTTTTCAAAGGCACTGTGTGCTGGAGCCACTGGGAAGACATGGGAAAGATTTCCATGTCATTCCTCTGCACTTAATTCTTATTAATTTGAATATATTACTATATAAAAGATAATTCAACTGTAATATTGATTAATTAACGGCCAATTAGTGTTCATTAAGGTGAAGTGGGAAAGTCATGCTGTTAGATCTACCAGAAGAGGTCATGGATGCTCATAAATCAGCAACAGTCAAGGGGAGTCCTATGTGGATAAGTATACCCAGAGCCACACACATAGGCAAAGATCAAGATTTAAGCAGTCCCTGCATATCAGAATAGTATATTTGGGGGTAAAAAATAATCAAGGGGAACAGACTTTGGTGCATGTGCCTGGACCACAGTGTGGTACAGCCTGAGACCCGAGATAGTTGACAAAAGCCAATCTCAACCACATGCCTGTAGTTAGGCAAGACCCAGCTGTTGAGATCCCTTGACTGCAGAGGCATTTACTTACATCAGAACTGAAGAATGACCTCAGTAAGAGTCCCAGCTTCGCTCCATCCTGCTCTTGGGGAGAATTCAGAGCAGGGAGGATGCAAGGGGCAGCCTCACACTCTGGGAAAGAACAAATTAAATATTTGGACCTACAAGCCTCCAGAGACCAGGGAAGTTCAGGTCCAAATCCACACTTTCCAATGTTACCCTTTGTTTGTGGTATCTCATTTCACTTGGCACTCCTGTCATGTTTTTCAAAAAGTAGACGTAGAAACCCATTGGTTTCAGTCCTAACATTCTGGGAAACAGTTCAGAAAGCTGGAATTTGACAGAAAATCATGTCTGAGCTCCACCAGAGCCTTCAAGCATCACTCTTAGCATTCTAATAATAAAGTTTCACCCAGTTCTTTTCTTAAAGTCATGGATCCAAACCTCACCTGTCACCAGACACTCTCTTCAAGGTGCCTCCCCTCTAAAGAAACACCCATTTCTACCCATTTGCAGTAATCACCAGCTTATGGTTACAAACCCTGAGCAGATTGAACCACATCCAGCTACAACTCCAGTGTTTTGGCTAAAACACTTCTCGGAACCCGTGTTGGGGACTCAGGGGGGGCTTTGAGGGCACCACAGCTACCCCTGGCCAGCAGCAGGACACCAGCCCCAACCCATCCTACCTCTAACCCAGCCCCTCTCACGCACCTTGAGTAAGGCTCCAGCTATGCAACATCCTACAATGAGCTATTTAATTGCATATTTAAACTTCCAGCACATGCATGTTTCCTCTTATTTCATCAAAGGCTCAAATTTCTTCTTGGTGACATGATTTGTCAACACATGCAGTTCATAACAGGAAAAAAAAAAAGGTTGATCAAAGAATAGCAGGTAAGTCTTACTTACTGCATGATAGGAAGCTAAATGGCTGCTAGAGCTTTGTATCAGCAGCTCTACGTTTAGTGCTTTTATCAGCATTTCAGCTGCACCACACTCTTCAGCTTCAGATAGACAAGTTAATAGTCAGAGAAGAGGGGTTTTCCCCCCTCCTGACAGCAACATCCCACTGTCTGACGATGGTGCAGGGGCTTGCAGTGGGCTCCTCTTCTTTTTAAGGCAGCAAAAATGGTTGAAAAATATAAGAGCAAGTGGTGGATGGTAGCAACTATTGAAAATGTAGCTTCAAATTCCCAGCTTCCAGTGGCTTCATCAGTTAATTATACACCAGAATAAAGCCATATCATTTCCAGCACAAGTTAACGTGGCCTGTGGGACCAACACCTTGTTCCTGTCCCCTTGGAGTGCTGACTCCCACCATGGCAGGACATCCCTGGAAACACCAACGTCTGGGAAGTCCCAGCACATTTCTCACCAAGAGATCTCTCCCTCCTCCTCACCCATACACACAGGGAGAGGTGGTTCAGTGCTCTCCATACTTACAGTACCCACACCAAGAAGCACTTTGGTTGCCATGGTCCAAGTCTGGATTCGTGACGTCCATGGCCAGCAGAGGTATAGCTGTAGCCAGGCTGGAGACCAACACCTCTCTGACACAGCTCAAGGAGAAGAGAGAGTCTCAGGTTGAGCTTAAATGGGCTCCTGGGCAGAGGGTGGGGATGAGTCCCTCCAGCTGAGGATGTTCAGGGCCATTAGTGCCTCTTAGTGCCCTCACCTGGCACTGGAGCCTATGGCAGTGAAAGGACTTCCCTTAACAGGACTATACCTATGGCTACACCACGCTTCAAATTATACTAAACCCCGCCTGGTCAGGATTAGCCATGGATTGTAAGACTCTGTTTCTAGTTTTCTATATGAACTGTAAATAATGTCCAACAGTTAAGGTACCTATGAAAGAAATAGACCGTGAGATGAGGCCACCTCCTCGCTTATGGCTACATCAAAGGGGAAGCAGCTTCCTTCAAAGGCAGAGAGAAGACTTTTTCTGGAGAAACCCACACCCCAACTCCCAAGCATATGTGAAGGGAAGGGTTTTTCAACTCGTGACTTAAGTGACTTGAAACAAATCAGATGTGGAACCATATGGGTTTGGGGCTTTTTGCGACTATAAACTTTTTTCATTACAGATAAATTTAATGACAATGCAGCTGTGTGCTCCAGAGCTGCAGGCCAGGAGGTCTGAAGGTGGAGTTGGATGGAGGGTGATGCTGTAAGAACATATAGGGAGATAAAATAGGAAATGTATAGGGAGATAAAATATGTAGGGTCACAAAGATGATCAGAGGGCTGGACCACCTCTCCTATGAAGAGAAGTTGAGAGAGTTGGGACCTTTAACCTGGAGAAGTGAAGGCTCTGGGGAGACCTTAGAGCCCCGTCCAGTCCCTAGAGAGTCTTCAGGAAAGCTGGGGAGGGACTCTTGATCAGGGAGGGGAGCCATAGGACAAGGAAGGATGGTTTTAAACTGAAAGAAGGGAGATTGAGATGAGATCTCAGGAAGAAATTCTTTGGTGTGAGGGTGGTGGGATCCTGGCCCAGGTTGCCCAGAGAAGTTGTGGCTGCCCCATCCCTGGAGGGGTTGGAGGGCAGGTTGGAGAGGGCTTGGAGGAACCTGGTCTAGTGGGAGGTGTCCCTGCCCAGGGCAGGGGGGTTGGAACTGGATGGTCTTTAAGGTCCCTTCCAACCCAAACCATTCTGTGATTCTATTCTAAATTGCAAAAGGTGATTATGTGTTGCTGGGTCTGTCATGACAGCAGCTTCATGGACATCACAGAAGTGCAAAATTTGCCCTACCAAGACAGTTTGGTTGCCCTACCTAACCCAGACAGGTTAGAGATCTCAGACCACATGCTATTATCTGGCACAATTAGCCATTTATCACTCTGCACAACCCGAGAGGGCCATACTTTGATTTATACACTGTGTATTGGCCATACCTTTCTCTGCTCAACTCTCATTTTTTCTGCTGTGCCCATCTTTGCCCCCCACCATGGTATCACATCAAGCCTATTTCAAAACCAAGATGTTTCTCCACAGTCCCACTCATTTCCCAATCCACATTTCCAGTGGTCTCCATTTGGTAGGTTTGCAACAGCAGTCAAGAACTACAGAATTAAAAAAAAAAAAAAAGATGGCTGAGTACCCTTACCTGAGCTGGCAGCGTTCAATGGAGTGATAACATAAATTAAGAGAAAGTGAAAAAGAAAGTTTGAAGGTGGGATGTTACTTATCACAAACCAAGCATTGATGCTCCAGTAGAATAAAATTCTCCAGAACTGAGAAGCTTCTCGCAGAGGCAGAGGGAGATCAAATTTTGTAGCTTTCACTCTATCTGGAATAAAAGCAAAGAATTTTTCTGCACTGTAAAATAATGTCCATATTTTGCCCAGAAATTATCTCTCTACTAACTGTGGAGAAATTTTATGATATCGAATCACCATAAAGCAGAATAAGAAGTGATTGCTGTAATTAAGCATGACCACAAGTTTGCTGTTAAGGAAAGAAACGTCCCTGATGAGCGTTAGACCCCTGCTGATGTGCGCAGATAACGAAGCACGAGTTTTCACAGTTTTCTGGGAAATGTAAAGGGATCTAATCCAACAGTCCAACATCTTCATCCTCCTAAGTACAACTGCACTTAATTCATATCCAAACACAAAGGTATTATTTTACATAGATATTTTGTTCAAATATCAAACAAAATTCTAATGCTTATCCCGTGTTTTAGTCATTATATTGGATCATTAAGCTTAAGAGGATCTTTTATGTCGCTTAATATTAGGTTTTCATTTTCCTCTAGATTGTTTTTAAGAGAAATAGAAATGTTACAAGGGACAAAAGCAAAATATCATCAGTGTCAACAAGCTTTACTGAAGTCAATATATTTGACATCTACCGTTTTTCTTCTCTCTATGTGGCCTGTTACTCTTTAAAACAAAATTAGAGTACTTAGACGTGATCTGTTCTTGACAAATCAGTATTGGCTGTTGCTCATCTTCTTCTTATTTTCCAGGTATGTGATTATTTGCTACAGCATTTTTCTGTATTTTCTGCCTGCTGCACAATTCTCCTGCTCCTTTTCCTCTCACCTCTCCCACCTTTTGAAGATAAGCGATACATCAGTGTTCTGGTATCACCCCAGCCCGTCCATGGATTCAGAGATACCATTAATAGTTCCGAGATTACTTGAGCCAGTTCTTCAAGTACTGCAGGATTCAGTCAGCCCCAGTCAATTTTAAAACCTCTAACTTATCTAAGTATTCTTTAACCTGTTTTTTTCACCTAATCTATGCTGAAATATTTCTTTTTGTTAGTATTAATTGTGGTAAACGCTTATTCACCAATTCCTTTTTATTGAAGACAGGTGAAAAAGGCATTAATTCTTATTTTCGTTGATTGGGACCTTTTTTTCTCTACAAAGTGATGGACAAATCTTTTGTTTTCTCTTCCTCCCATTATTAATGGGCTTAAGAATTATTTCCTGTTATCTCTTGTTAGCTGCATTTGGTTTTCTATCTTTTCCATTTTAACTTTTCCATTACGTATTTGAGCTATTCCTTTATGATCATCTTCAGTAATCTCACAAATTACAGTTCTTTCCTCTGATGTCGATAAAGAATTTATGATTTAGTGAATCAATTGCATTTCCTATCCTCCCTCTGCACTGGCATAGTGCATGTCTGCCTTTCCTCTCCACTGAAAATCCCTCAGTTCTCTGAGTTTACTGAAATCAGGTATTTTGAAGGCCAGTCTCCCTTTTGAATGTTATTGTCTCATTGGCAGTGCCACCAACCTGTCTTCTACCTTCTTATTTCCAGCTCCTGAAAGGATAAGATGTCCTAGAACCTCCCCTCTCATTCTTTTGCTCATCCTCCAAAAGTCTTGGAGGAGGTTCTTGAAAGAGTTGGTGGCATCCTTTAACCAGCTCCACGTTCTCTGACCACTGTTTTGGTCTTTGGATGATTCCTCTATCACTTGCAAAAGGCATCAACCATCTGAGCTGACCTTCCTCACTGTATTTGACGGGTGAGCAGCCCATTCTCCTCGTTACTTCACTTCAATATTAAAAGCTTTTCCCTCCCCCTACTTTTTTAGCCCTTCTCCAGGTTGCTGTGGCTCATCTGTACTCTAGTGCCCTTGATTGATTTTTTTTTCTTTTTCTGATGTTGGTAAGTCTGAATCTAAAGTTTTTGGGTTGTACTTCTGTTGTTGGTTGGGTTTGGGTTTGGGGCGTGTTTTGGATTTTGGATTTTTTTTTTATTTTATTTGTAGTATCAGCTTATAGATATAGAAACCAGCTCATGGAACAGCCTTGGCCATGGGAGTCAGAACTCTCTTGGCAGTGTCTGTGGGCTTATGGCCGTGCCGTGGGGCTCAGGAGGCTACAGAGATAGGCAGAAGTGGCCACGTAGCACTTCGTGTTGCCCTGCAGCTGTGAGAACAGCCTGTGGTACAAGATAAGAGTTTCCAGGCTTTGCTATCTGCCTGACGGGCTAAGACCTGTATGAAGTGTTCGTGCTGCCAGAATTCAGCCTGAATTTGCAGCTCCCTGGCTATTCATCATTTTTTCCAAGGGTCATGAAGAAGATATCACAGAGCTGGCAGTGCTGATCCTAGGACGCACTGGGGATTTGGGTCTACCAGGAACTCAGCTATAAGTCTGCTTTACACACCTGGAGCAATGGAAATAGCCTTAAATGAGGCTATAAACTAGCTCATGATGACATTTTCTGCCAGCCCTGTGTATCGCAGAGGATACGCACGCACTGAAAAGTCTTAAATCATTTCTGAGCCGGAACATAAAATCGATCTACTTAAATATGTTGTTTAAGAGTAAAAGGCTCATTGAAAACCACCTTCTACTTTGAGGAGTAGGGACTCGATGGCGTGTGGAGATATACCCTCCACAAAGTTTCTTCCCATAGGTTTTGTCTGAGATGCTTCTGTATCGAAGTTGCGAGCGGCCCGTTCCCCCGCGCCCCATCGTTTTCTAGAGGCTTTATGTCAGCAGCAGGTTTCAGTCAGGCTAAAGATCAAAGGCTTTGATCTCCATTCATCTCGGCTTAAACTAAAAGGAAGCCACATCTGGAGAATTTATCTAATTCTGCAAGCTATAAATATGTATGGGTTTGGTACTGCGTAATTAATCAAAAGCCTGAAACAGAATACATGTGCTAACCTGCAAAGATGTTGGATTGCAAACTCTAGGAACTGATGAAATATCTTCTGATGCATATTTCTGTGTGTAAGTAAAGCACTCACTGTTTTAACACTATCTTTGTTTGAGGTGAACTCGGTACCGAGGACGCAAACCTTCGAGAGTCCTCAAGAATTGTCATTTCCAAGTAACTCCAAGTTTCCTACAGGGGGAGAACCCACAGCTTTTTCTTGCAGGATTTTGGACCAGAGCACTCTGAGGGCAGGGACCTCGCTATAAAACATGAACGTAGGTCTGGGTTTTAGTCCTGAATTTTTCATGCTCAAAACCTGGATCAGCTTACATGTCCGGATCCCATCCCTGATCTTTTTTCCCACTCACTCCAAATCAGCCGAAAACAGCACCAGGTTTAATCTAATCAGGCAGCACTTTTGAAATATGTAATCAGGCTCCAGTGGTGACTCTACCTGCTTTAGTCCCCGAAATACAACTGATTTGTGCACAGAAATGCCGCGGCAGTCAGAACTCCTGATTAACTGAACACGCCACTCGTGTGACTATTTTTAAGCTTGTGTACTTTTCAAGGTTTTTTCAAGAGTGGGTACTCACTTTATTGGAGGGCTGTACCTAAAAGAGTATCCTAAAAGCCACCAAAATGGCTGGACCACACGGTCCCATCTTAAGCCAGCATAAAGGCTACGCTGGGAAATGGATGGGTGGGTAGATACCTCGTCTGATGGGGAACCACTCCCCAAAATTTCCAAAGACAGACTGGAAAAATGAGTAAGGAGGATCGCCCAAAAGATCCTCCCCAACCCAAGAAGCAAACAAACAAGCAGTGTGCTCTACACCCACCTCTGCTCCTGGCTCCATCGCTAACGAACTTACACATGGCCTTCACCTGCCAGGCACAAGAACAAGAACCAGTGGCAAAAAGAAAAAAAAAAGTAAAGCTCAGAAAAAGACTTTTCTTTGTAGTCATCACTGTCAATGGATTCATTTCTCTCTTTAAAATCTCCTTTTTCCACAAGTAGTGGGGAAATAACTGTAATGAAAGGCAAATATTGAGGAGCAGACCAGGGCAGCTCTCAGTTTCCAAGCAACGCAGACACTCTGATCATGACTATTATGATTTCACCTTTTAAAGAATCTCCTGTCCGTGGCTAATTTTACATAATTGGCTTTATTAATATTAACTAAATCTGACGACTCACGTGCGATGTAGCTAAGACATGGAGTTTCGAGGCAAAAAGCAGAAAAGTTACATGGCTTTGAAAGGCGTGAAGGCTGTAAGGAAGTCAGGTCCCTCATCTTTGGGACCAAACCCAAACCTGCCTCCTCAGGTTTCCCCAAGGAATGTTTAAGGCTCCAGAGCCTCTGGTAGCATCCCGCACCCAGCACCAACACCCACCCAAACCTGAGCAGCGTCTCCAAACCAGTAGAAAGGGAGGAAACAGCATCATGCCATAAATCCGGCACAAGGAATCGCACCCGGTAGAGAGCTCCAATAAACTTTTAAGCTTCTACATTCTTTCTAGAGCAGTTAAAGAGCATGATTGACTAGACTAGAATTGTCTATCTTCAGAGGATGCTTGAGAAAAGGTTGTCTCACTATTTTCATCCCTGCCAACTACCTGGTGCAGGTAAAGGATACATCCCTTTCCCTTGGTGTATCTCCTGGCGCACCCAGAAGTAGAGGGTATTTCTCAAGAGGGGAATAAAAACCACCATAAAGGACTTGGAGTCATGCTTACTCATTAGAAGACCAACCTCTTGGGAAAATAGCTCCTTCCTTTGCCTTATTTAAAGCAGGATACTTGCAAATCTCTAACAGGTATTCTGTTGACTCAGTGCTTTTCTCACCAGTTCACAGCCATCACTGGGTAATGGAAATTTGATTACTGTGGATTTGCACCACAAGAAAATAAATATAATGCTTTTAAAAGGTATGCTTACATGGAGTCTGTCCATAGTGCTCTTTTCATTATCTGGCTTAGAGTAATTAATTATTATTAAGTTTGTGTGCTGAGTTCGGACAATCACTTTGAGCAGACGAGAATTCTGGACAGTGAAAAGCACATTTCAGACCTGGTCTCTTGGGTTTATTTCACCAGATTTTTGCATGCTTGGCTGACCAAGTCTGCAGTGTGAAAACCCAGGGGCAGCCCAGAAAGTTTAACTTTGCACTGATTTTGAAAAAACAAAATCAATCTAATATTCTAAAATTTATCCCCAGGGTCGCAAAGAAGAGAGTACTTTATTTGTATTGGATGTTTAATAATTAGTAATGAGCAGCCACCGTGGAATCACCCCGGCAGCAGCTGTTAAATATCCTGTACAAGGGAAAGTAAACATGATGAAAAGGCTGCAACAACATCAGCACCTCCCTAAATATACTTCCTCTACAGGAGAGAGTCACCAGACCGAAGACAAAAAAACCCACAAGGCGGCCAAAAGTAAAGAAAAACTGGTCAATGTGCGTGGATGTACTGGGAACAGGGTCACACCACCAGCCATTCCCAGTCTAGGTGTGCAAATCCCCACTGTAAACCCCAGAGGGCAAAGGAAAACCATCCTTTTCACCAATACATAACCGGGAAGCCAGCTTTTAGAGATACCTCTGCGTTGGGTTCTCATTGATGCGTGACGGGCCTGACATGAAGCACCACCACAGCCACGCTTTGCTTCCCTGGCCCCTGCACCAGGAAGGAAAAGGTTGGGTTGGTGTTTAATTCATGCCCGAAGGAGATGGAGGCAGAGCTGTACGGAGCTGCCTTTGTCTCCCACCCACGGTTTTACTCAAGGTCACTTTGCTGTTTCACGGGGGACCCAACGCTGCTGATAAAGTGCCTTTGTAATATTCACAAAAAGGCCTGTCTGGGACTAATCCCCAGGGAGGAGAAGGCAGCAGCTTGTCCTTCATCATGTGGAGGCAAGAAATCAGTCACAAAACCTCCTGAGAATTGTGGAGCCACCGTCACCTGCCTTCTTTGTGCAAGGAGTTTGTGTTAGATGAGGCAATCTCCATGGCCATAGGGTGGCCCTGGCTCCTGATGGATGGGGAGAGGTCTTCCTGTCTTCCAGGAAGATCTCCCACCCAAGATGCCTGTGTTGTCTGATGAACCCACTGATGGGACTTCAGCTCCCCACCAGCTCTGGCAGAGGTCACAAGCAGCACACGGGGAGGCAGGGGTTGTACCCACTCCCTGCTGACAGTTGCCAAGTCTCATACAACGTTCATCAGTTGGAAATGGCCAAAGGAGGCATCTACTTCCCCTTCTCTGGTCCCTGTGACTATGACCCGCAGTGCCTGGCCAGTCCGGAACACCAGGCAAAGGGATTTTGGTAGAATTTGTCAGCTCTGAGCCAGGGTCAGTATTTTATTCATGTGTGCTCGTGCAGAGGGAGAATCACCAGAACTGCCCATCACGTCGTGGTTCACTCCTCCAGCAGCTCTGCAGCCCATCGGCGCTGAGAGCTGCTCCCAGCAAGAGGAAAATCCTCCTCGTGGTGACACTGAGGGGCTTTTTTTATTTATTATTTAAAGACCACTTCTTTTTTTTTACAGGTCAGTACCCTCAGAACCCCTCCAATCCATACCAGGTGGCTCACGACCTCCATAAAACCACGGAGCTGCTGTGAACGGGTCCCTGCAGGCACCGAGCTCGGTTTCTGGCGTTGCAGCCTCCGCATCCCAGCTGCTGTAAGATTGCTGGATACTCAAAAAACCACCCTCACTCGAGCTCTGCACTTGAGGGTACTTCAGTTTATAGTTTAACCCTTGAGGAATAATGCTTGAACGGGCACCCTGCGCACAGGGCTCTCGGAGGAGCGGCTGAAAAGCTCCCGAGGCATTTACTCACCCACAGGCTGAGGGTACACACGGATTTAAGTGGTGTATTAAATATCTCCAGGCAATCCCAAGCCCTTCAAGAACCCACATCGTCACTCAGCTCCTGCTTCAATTTCTTGGTACGCCTTCTGGGCTCCCTGGTCACAGGTTACTGCAAGGATTCCTGGCCTCAACGTGTCTGTCTCACTCCTCTCATCAACAGGAATGTCCCCTCCTCGCAGCATTTAAATACACATTTGCCTTTACTCCTTTCTGCTGGGGGGTTTCCACTGTCACCAGTCAGATTTTTTTTTTTTTTTCATGGAATTGTCAGAGTGGGAAGGGACCTCTAAAGATCATCTAGTCCAACTCCCCTGCTGAAGCAGGAACACCCAGAGCACATCACTCAAGACTGCAAATTTCCTCTGCCTTTCGCCCAGGTCAGCACCCTCCCCTCCTTCCAGCAGATTATTACAGTAAAGGACACCGGGTTGGCTCCTCTCACAACTCTCTTAAGCTCAGGCCTGAAGCAGGCAACATAAATTTTGAAACAAACCTCCGAGTCTTTATGCGCTGAGGCATTAAATAATACAACAGCTTCATGAATTTGGGCAGCATTCATAACTTTGATACAGTTGAAATGTTCTAAACCTTCACTTCGTATTTCCCTGCCTCGATGCCACGTGAGGACGATGACTCTCCATGGGCTTTGCTGCAGAAGGAACTCGTGTTGCTGCAGAACTTAAGGTGAATCCATAAACCAATACAGTTCGACTGCAGCGAGGACTGTGTGGACACTGGTTTCCATATAAAGTAGAGCGGAAATTCAGCTTAGACATTAGGAAGAACTTCTTTGGGGTGAGGGTGGTGAGAGCCTGGCCCAGGTTGCCCAGAGAAGCTGTGGCTGCCCCATCCCTGGAGGGGTTCAAGGGCAGGTTGAAGGGGGCTTGGAGCAACCTGGTGTGGTGGGAAGTGTCCCTGCCCAGGGCAGGGGGGTTGGAATTCAATGAACTTTAAGATCCCTTCCAACTCTAACCACTCTATGGTTCTATAAAAGTAATTTTAAAAGCTCAAGGTTCTGCAAAAGGCAGAAGGTCTAAGCTTTTCTTTTTCTAAAAAGCATACAAATGGCTTTGCTTCAGTAAAAACTCTCGAGTTGTGGTTTTGTATTGTACCTTTTGCTGCAGAAAAAATGATCTGGGATCCTGGCAGTGGCTAATGCAAAGAGCTGTGGGGGAGGAGATCCCAATTGGAAGGTTTTTAGGGACTCTTTGAGGCAGAGCATGAGAAGAACCCGCTCCTTTCCCTGCGCTTGTTTTTGAGTCTCTGATTAACAGCACTTCACGGCACTTCTGGGAAGCACTCTGCAAAGTTTTCAGACAGAGTAAGTCACAGAATTATACGCATTACCATAATTACGCACACTTTCGCTGGTGCATTTTTACTAATTGAGTAGCCAACCAGGAAAAATTTCAGTCTTAATAATAAGTCCTAATATATTCGGGCAATGAATTAGCTAAGAATGACTTGGAAATACATCTCAGAAAGGTTCCTGTCTCTGGGTGTTGGGACACACAGAGAAGACATTCACATGAAGCAGAGGAATTGGAAGGATCAAGGTGGGACACGAGGAAGCCCTTTCCCCCAGGACGGGAGCGAATGGAAATAATTATTCTGGAGAGTAAGGAACTGAAATTCCTGCTACAAGGACTGTTTTAGCCATAAGCTAGTGAAGAGATGAAAAACTGCCATCAGAATGAAAAGTGCTAGAAGCAGCAGAAACGCGTGCAACTGAAAGGTTAGCAATTGGGTAGGAAAAAGAAGAAAAAAAAAAAACACCCAACCAACTCTCTGCAGAATCTTCACCCTCAGCAAAAAATTTAAGGAAAAACCCAACAGACTCTGTTTAAAGAAATCGTTTACAGCGATTTTCTTGACTCCCGAGTTATAGCGCGCCTGTTCTCATTCCAGCTGAATAAGGGAGCCTTTTTGCTGATGCAGAACACATCTCACCAGTTCATTTTCAGCACAATGCACTGAGAATTAGGTGCACAATTCCTGGTAACAAGAATGGAGATTGCGCACGTCTCCTTCCTTCCTGCACATCGCCGAATAAATAACCAGGAGCGGAGGGCAGAGAACACCAGACACATCACTCTCGCTTCGGTTATCGGGAGTCGGAGGGGCTGCGGTTAAAATCTAGCCTAAACCAGAGGAAATATTTCCCTGCTGTAGCAATTCCTCCTATCTACCATTTACAAGACCGATGACCGGCCTCAATATGCAGCAGCTGAATACAAATCAGGCTGCGAGCTCCGCGCGGTGCAAAACCATCCCGCAGAAACGCCTGAATTTTACCTTCTTGGGAAATAATGTAAACACCAGCCCAATCACACGCCTTGCTTCCAGCCTAATCTCAATCAGGGCGCAATTCAGCTCTCGATGGGCTTTTGTAAATACGTGACTGACCTTTTTAAGCACGTGACACGGCTTCGCCGCCTCCAATATCTGCCTGATCCGCCGAGGTGATGAGCTCCTTCCACACTCATTGAGCTCATCAGGATTTAAGAGCTCCCAGAGCCAGCCCCTGAGCAGCACCCATGAAACAGGCATGACATTGATCCTTGACTTTGGTGGCCACATGGATCTAAACCATTGGCAGAGCTACAGGCAGTCACTTAGAGAGAGCAATGTAGGGTTTTCTTGCAGCAGAAAAGCAGGAAATACCTTGTTGAGAAAATGTTTTATGACAAAACTTCCAGCCTACTTGGAGGATTACAATGTCTATTGTTTTACAGTTTCTTGCAATTGGATTTTTTTCCTTTATCAAAAAAACCAGGGGAGTACATCTCTCTGACTGAAGTGAACGTGCTGGACCTTTCCCTGGGACAGGATGACTATCAATCACCCTTATAATGAAAGCCTTCCCCTCTTGGGAGCAGAATGGCATGTCCAAACCACATACTGAAAATGGCCCAAACCAACTCTTAAGCCCTTTGTAGGGCAGGAACAGTCTGGGAAAGTGCTGATCCCATCCAAAACCCACTGACCCCATCCTTAGACCCACTAAGGACCATGGTGGGAAGCACAGGTGATGGCACCGCTCCCTGCGCTGCGGGCAAAGCATGTGGGATGAGTCTCCCAGAAGAACCAGTACCTTCCCAGCAGCATCCTCCCACCACAGCCCTGCATCTCCTTGGACAGGCAGCTCCTCAGACACACACTGGTATGTTTTCAACTGTCAGTGTCATCGTTGAGCCCTGTAGCAAGATTTCCAGCTGCATTAGGCACTTTTATGCAACTGGATTCTGTAATCACCAATGTCCCCTATGAAGAGGAGGTTATTCATAACTTCATAGAATGGTTTGGGTTGGAAGGGACCTTAGAGATCATCCAGTTCCAACCCCCCTGCCCTGGGCAGAGACACCTCCCTCTAGAGCAGGTAATGTATATGTTAAGTCCTAGTTTCCAGGTTTCCTAGTTTCCTAGTCTTCTAGTTTTCCTAAGTCTACTTTCCAGGATCAGTTGGCAAGAGAGAGAATCTTCCAGTAAATAAACGAGACCAAATAAATTCCTGAGTTATCCCCTATAATAAAGAGAGGAGGCTGCTCTTGGTGTAAAGGATACACAGCGTCATTTCATCCTCTCTCTGTGAAAACGAAAACACTCTCACCAAGGAACAGGAAGGTAAAATTGCAGCAGTCTCTGCAAAAAAAAAAAAAAAAGGTGCAGTATTTCAGGCTCTCATGAAAAGCTGCTTCTGTGGCACGTCCACGTGTCCCTACAGTCAGGGCAGCCCGAGGCTCCACCAGCCACAGACCCGGCTTCGCTGAATCGCTTTCCCCCCTGCCTGGGATTCCTGCCTCCTCCTGTTATGTCTATAAACAGCAAATCTCAACTCGCCACCCCCGAGCCCACGGTGGGCTCCCGTCCCTCGCCACCCTCCCGGCTGTCGGAGCTGTCACCGTGACTCAGACCCCCCCCCAAGGGTCCCGGGGCAGGGAGAGTCCCCGTCCATCATATACCGCGGGGAAGCTATTAAGCTCTTTAGGTGCATATCACCTAAGCGGCTTAGGTTGCTCTCACCAGGAGTGATAGGCCGCTGGAGAACCTGCCATTCGAAGCCATGGAATTACAATTTAAGGTCTCAGAGCTCCAAACCACCCCAGTTAGAGGAGAGGGTGTGCACTGGTTGTGCACGACACCACTGAGTGAAAATAAAGCGGCAAAAATCACAAACGTCGCAGGGAAAAAAAAACCCAATCGACAAACATAAAGCTATGACCGAGTAGGACCACCAACATTTCACTGGTCCTCTTGGAAAATCCCCTTGCCCCATCCCTGGAGGGGTTCAAGGCCAGGCTGGATGNNCTGCCCAGGGCAGGGGGTGGCACTGGGTGATCTTTAAGGTCCCTTCCAACCCAAACCATTCTATGATTCTATGAAAATTCCCCACAATCTCAGCTACCAGGCACCAACCTCCTTCCATACCATCCCACTCCTCAACCAAAATATTATTATTATTATCACTGTAAACCAACAGGCTCTGTTATTCTTTGCTTAAGAAACAGACTGATGAAGAAAGGTGTTTCCCCTTGTAATAGACTCTTAATTTTCTGACTGTACAGTAATTGCTGGAACGACTGTAACTTCCACACCAATCTAATCTGGTTTTCAAACTCCTGTAATGGTATTACTCATGTACTCATCAAAGCACCGGATTGTTTGCACTAGAAATCTGCAGATAACCTGCTTACTCAGTGACGCTGGAGATATCTGTCGGGCCCTAATATTTCATTTCCTGAATAAATGTTTCATAGGCTCCGCGCTCTGAATGCGAAAAGAAGTAAATTATTCTTTTGATCGTTCATTTGAAATATTTCCTTCGTCCTTCAGAAAGGAGCGTTAACCAGCACGAAGTCAGCAGCAAGACAATTAAGTTGGATAAATTGATACACAGAGATTTAATAACATTTTGTATTCTTTAAGGTGATGTAAAATTAGAGTCTCGCTCTCCTCCTGCATCCACCTGACCTCTGTTTTTTCAGGTTTAGGAGTGAAACGTCCCTGAAGATGCTGCTGGGACTTTCCAATCCAGCTGGGTGTTCACAGCCAGCCATGATGCAGTAGCCAGCTGGCAGATGCCAAACACTCATCCTCAGTAGTCCCATCCTGGAGATCCAGCCCAGACGTGAAGATCTGTACCCATTTCATTGACTACCGTGGCCATCAGTCCTGCCCTGCTTGAGCTCAATCCAAAACCAAGGAGTCTTGTGATTGACCCAGAGGATCCGTTTCTCATAAAATAAAAATACTAGAAAATTCTGTATTTTTTTAATTTAACCCCTACAGGGATGGTGTGACATCGATACCTACAAAACAGCGAGGAAGGCATAATTCCAAGAGTTGTGAGTCCATCCTTCTTCCCGGGTGTGCACCAGCAGAGCCAGAGATCCAGGCTGCTCCTCCTGTTAAGAGAACACAGTTTGTGGGCAAGAAGGAAACCAAGCAGCGGTCCAACATGCAGTACTTCAGAATACCTTGAAGAATCCTTTTAGAAATAGACAACTGCAGAAAAATAGAGGTGGAAGGGAGATCACCTGGTCCACGAAAACCATTTTGTGACCTGGCTTTGGAGCTAAAAAGCACATTGAGGACAATTTGGCTTCTTTCAGGTGTGCATAACTCTGTAACTATATATTTTTTAAGAAAAGGACAAATTGCCGAACTTATCTATTTACTTATTACAATGTTTAATAGTTCATTAGTGATAGTGAGACCACTAGCTTTCTTGGCAGTAATTAGAATTTTGTTATTTTCTTTCCTTCTGTGCCCGACTGTGTTCCCTGTCATCACCCTCCTGACACTTGGGCTGGAAAAGCTTCGGAATAAAGAAAACGCGATGGTTTTGTTCATGTCCAGCCCGTAGCAGGTAGGATCCTGGCCACAGTCCAGGAGTCTGAGACACAATAATCACTCAAATACTAATATATCAACAGAATCCAACGTCATACATTGAGAACTTGTTGCCATGCTGCTTTAAGACACCGATAAATAAGAATTTTATTTGTACTGTTGCTTATTTTGTTATGTATTTTTATCAAGGGAGCCAGTAGAACCCTGAGCTGGTTAAAGCTTATTTCAAGTTAATTTAAAATAATGCACTCTCTCTCTAGACTCATACATCTTTACAAAGAAAACGGCAACCAATCCAGGACATTCAAAGCGTAACGACATTCAGATGTGTCTAGACATAAATAGCAACTTCTAAACCAAGAATTTGCCTCTGGAGTCTTTTCAGTAGGCCCTCAAATAGAAAATATTTAAAGAGAGACCATGATAGTATAATTTCTCTTTGTTTGAGGCAGGGATGGAGTGAATGTGTCATAAGGCACAAGAAAGAACAAGAGAAATCTCAGTGAGCCAAAATGAAAGGACTTCATTATAGACAAAATCCTCACTCCATTTAAATCACTCATAAATCTGTTGACTTCAGTAGCCAAGGATTTCCTGACACAGCTTCAACCAAAATCAATTTTCAGCACCACATTGTACAATCCGAGGCCTTGATTTTCACTTTTTCTGTAAATTGCTAAGGATCTTTATACACCAGAGCTGCAAGATCTGTCCATGGGCCTCTGGCAGAGCCCCCACTCAGAGCCGTGGCTGGAGCAGGGCTCACCGGGGGCTTCCAACAGCCCCTTGAGCAATATCCCCAACTTCCAGAACGGAAAAAACTCTCTCTAAGTGTGACTATACTCAGGATTTCTTTGAGTTATTAGTAAATCATGGGAATTTCACTGCTCACCCACGGAAGGGAAGCACTAACAGTCCCTGCTGCCTGTCCCCAGCTGCGGTGACCTCTCTGGAGCAGGGGACGTGGGGGGACTGAAACACCCTCCCCACATCCCAGTTTCCTGGGAAAAGACAGCAGCAAGGATTGAAAGGAGGAGAGCTCTGCCTTTGCCTCGTGGGTTATTGCACCGTAACCGCATCCCCCCCTTATCCACAAACACAGGAAGCTTGAGGCAGAGGCATCGCAATGCAAACACCTATAATTTCTCCTTTATTTGTTTATGGAGAAGAGCAGGAGCGCAAAGAAAAGCGGGAACAACAAATTGAGTTATCCAGTCTACTCCTTTCCCCACTTAATAAATGGTACTCTTTGCTACCACTTAATTCAATGGAAAAATTCCTGTAGGTCTCCATGGGAACAGCACTGGGTCTATAACACTTAACCATAAGTACCAAATTCTATAAGCTTTGGCTGAAAGTTTTTAGTGTCCTTTTAAAGATCTCTGAGGATAAAGAACTTCAGGCTCTGGAGTCAATAAAGTCAATGGAGCAGCTTTCACAGGCATCAAAAGTTCACTTTGAAACTTTTCTACAAAATAGTTACTGGAATTTGGGGGAAAGCGAGCACAAAGAAAACACTGTAATAACTAACACAATGACCCTTTCAACAAGGAAAGCGAGCAGCCTTTTTAATGAAATTGGACTTAACGTACGTTTGGACCAGACAGTGAAAGGAAATCTCTCACCAGCACATCACAAGGCCAATAATGTGTAAACAGATAATAGCACGAGCTGCATGGTTCATAATTAATTCAAAAGAGATGGCATTTCTGCCTTCTTCCCGGTTTTGGTCAGTCGTTGAAGAACAATTTGCCCCTCAGTCTGTGTGAAGGAAGGTATTTCAGGGCTAAATCCTTCTATTCCCGTCAGGACAGCAATAACATGAAGTAATAAAAATAACAATATTTGCATTTACTGGACGTTGTACTTGTGTGGCGGAATTCTAGACAAAACCCTGGATTCATAATCTACTCTTCACACCCAAACAAGCTTCAAAATGAACAGAAATATAAATAATAAATCAACAGTGATGATAACGACCTGTTTTATTGATCATCTGATCTGAGACCGGGGCAGTTCAAGGAGCTTGGAGAAGAGCGAGGATGCGTTTGCTGGTTTGTAAGCAAAGGTTTACCCAGGATAAAAATGAATGCAGGTTGCTTGGGATGACCTCACTTTGACCAACTGGTTCCCCAGGGAATGTGTGTCCGGGCTCCCCCGTTGTCCCCAAGCTTTGTCACCTCCCTGGGGCACAGAGGTGCCAGGTAGAGCCCAGGCAGGAGCCTCGCCAGCTCTGCGGCTGCAGGCTCAGCCTCTGGTATGTGTACCGAATTGGCAGCTGCCAGCAGCCCTCTGCTTCCAAATGAATCAGACACGGCCGTTAAGGACCCAAATTGAAAAACAAGGAAAGAAAACACAAGATCTTTTCAGTGAGGAGGGGCGAGGACTCGTTACCCCCCCCGTGCTACAGGTGGAGGCTCGGGCAGGCGGAGTCTACCCACCTCCGATGCGAACGGCGAGGCCACTAATAAATCCATCAGCACCACCATACCATAATACTGCCTTTATACTGTAGCTTGACCCGGCCCTGGCACATGTTTTGAGGGCAAAAATAATTTATTTTATGACATCACCGAATTCCTGATTAAAGCATTCACATACTGGGATTTTAAAACGCACTTTCTCTTTTACCAACGTTTTCACTAGCTCCGAAAATCCCACGCTACGTGCTATGACCACATCATAAAGAAAAAAAGGCTTGGTTTTGGATGCTGAACAGCATAGTCTGTTTCAGAGGAGCGTGTTTACTTTCTGGCAGGAAACAGCTTTCACACAGACTGGCTCAGAAACACGACTCTGACACCAGCATTAAGAATGGATTCCCGCAGCCACGGTGGCTGGAACATTACCATTAGCGGGACAGTACCAGATACAGAAGACACCTTGTCTTAAAAATCGTTATTTTCAGTGGAGAAACATGGGAGAGTGACAAGAAACCTTTAGGGAATATTGCAATTTCCATAGCTTGTGATGCTAATTACAGTCATTATCAGAGAGTCTGAGAAGTTCCCTGTGTTTTTTGTTCTCTGCTGAGGGGAGCTGCGGTATGAGACAAACTCAAGGTGCAATAACAATGCTAAGCAGGAAAAAAAAACCCCACCAAACCCTAAACCCTGTTTATTTTCAATTCTACTACCTTATTATTTATAGTTTCTATAATCATCAACTCAAAAAGCCCTCTCCTCTGCTTTGTACATACACACGCATAATCCAAGGTATATCCTTTTCCAAAATGACTTCTCTCCTGAGCACACAGGAAAAGCAGAGCAGCAAAGGGGTTTTAATGAGTTTTTCTTCTTTGATTCTTACATACTTGTTTGTTTTTTTTAGATTTATCTCTTTTTTCCTTTGCCTCTTACACCATGGCTCTTTCAATACAAAGAGATTTCTAGAGACTATCTGTGAAGAACCTTCAACAAACCTGTCCAATAACACACAATGTTTTTTGGCTTCCCCTAGTTTTGGACTGGTTTTATCCTAAAAGCTTTTATGAATTCAAAAGAATGCCTGCTAATTCATTTACCACTGGCTACGTGGCCTTCATTCAGCCCAAGGGCTGGATCCAAGGAAGGGTTTGTAACAGTGACTGGTGCAACAGCTGAGTTTATACCTTCTAAAGATGTCTACCTTCTAAAGACCTTCTAAAGACCTTCTAAAGGCACCCCAAGAAGGATCCATAAGCCACCGCTGGCGCAGGCAGTGGGGACATATACCCTATAAGAGAGCACCTTAAACTCTGCTCCCCTCTGGTCTGTGTGGACCAAAACCAGTGTGTTCAAAACACAGGAGGAAGAGGCACCATCCTATTTTTGTGAACTTATACAGCAGTCACAGGCCTGAGTTCATTCCTTGCCCGAGGAATTTTGAATCCACAGCTCTTCCTTTCCAGGGGAATACTCCAATGCGACAGGGAGGACACAGGTATTTTGTACTTTGCTGAGGCATCAGAGAGATGAACGAACTCAGAGAGAGAAGACGATAAGGCTCTTTCTTCCTCTCCTCTGCCTTGGGGAACATACACACCAACGGCTTCCCTCATGGAATCTTGACACAGGAAACACAAAGTATTTAATTTCCTACGGATTTTATTTCGAATGATTGAATGCCACTGTAGCAATCAGGGAATCCTCCTTTTTTCCTGTAAATTTTTTATTAGGTACCACCTCCTCTCTACATATTTAAAGCTTTATTTGTTTGACACATTGAACTAATTGACTATTAATACAAAAAACCTCCCACAAAGAAGCTGCCGACACACCACCTCAAGCCGTGATTTCTCCACTTCTCACAGCCCAGGGCCTCGATTCTGCAATTACACACATTTACCCGCACGACGGTGAAGAATCCCAACGGGGCCGCTCACACTAGTGAAGTTTAATCACATTTTGCAAAGATCTGAGTCTCCTCGTTTCGGCTTGGGAGTGTTTTCGGATGAACCACCTTCAGGGACAAAAGATCTGAAGGAAGTAGCACCAGAAGAGCAGTGTTTAAGGCTTCTTATGAATAACGTGAGCGCCACAAACCCGACGGGGAAGGTGTTCTCGGATTTGGAGCTGAGACTGGGGAATCCCAGTGAATGGCTCACGCTGGCAGCCCTGCCACCACCTTCCTCTGGCCCTGCACAAACTGCTGGGGATGGGGACGCCCAGCTGTAAAATCGGGGGAATGAGGTGTATATAGAGCACAAAAGCACCGGGATGAGTAATTTTAAAACATCTCCAAAGTGGTTTTAGATCTCTATATGGAATCCCATGGAAGTGATTACGAACTGCTTAATATTAATGGACCAAAGCCCTGGGAGAAGGTGTAAAACTCAAATCTGTGTATTCATCAGTACTTCCTTAATTAATCCCACTGTCCTAGCAAGCTTAGCGTATCACACTTCCTAATGAATGAATTAAAAAATCAAGCATCCCAGTACACTATTTAAGAAATTCACTGTACCACCAAGTTTATTGTGATGTACTGTGCTCTTGTGAGTCACTATGTACTTGAACCTTTTTGTTCTTAAATTTCACGGGACTCCTGTGATGCGGAGAGGGAACCACCGGGATGTGCTTTAACACCGTCCATGGGCCACGCTCCTCACCCACTGGCTTTGGCAACTTCTCCGGACGCCCAGTGGCCCCTGAGGGCAGCCCCTCTCTCCTGAGGGAGGGCTGGGTTACCGGTAGCACCCAGCAGACAAACCCACACCAGCGCCGCTGACACCGGGCCCGCTCCTAAGTGAAGCCTCCCCGGGCGGTTTCTCCAAGACAGCCGCGGCCGGGGCCGTTTACCGCAGCCGGGCTGAGCCCGCCGCCTCGCCGGGCCCCGGCTGACAGGCTCTGGGAGGGTTAAGGTTTCCCCGGAGCCCCGCGGCCTCACCGGCCGCCGGCCCTGAAGGGAGCGGGGAAGCACCGTCAGGGCCGCCAGCCCTCGGCCCCCAGTGCGCCTGCGCGGGCTCGCCCCGCTCCTCCAGAGCGGACGAGGCGCGGGACAGAGCGGCCCGACGGGCGCAGGCCTTCCGGTCCGGGAGCAGGCCTTCCGGTCCGGGAGCAGGCCTGGCCGGAGTTAATAAAAAATAAATATCTATCTACAATATGATTGTTTGCACGTGCTGGATGTAGGCGGCGGTGCGCGCTGAGCGCTAACGAGACCTCCTCGGCTCCCGTGGCAGTCCCGACACGGACACACAAACCTCTCCCAGCCCCATCCATCCACGACCAGGCAGTAACCAATAGCAAACCTCAAAAATCACTGAAATAAATACCGAAACAGAACTGAAAAATACAAGTTATTAGAATATACATTCTCATGCACGTCCTGTTTTGCTGGTTTAAAGGGGGATTTAGTTGAATCTGTTTCCCTGTTGGCAAGTTGGCAGCTACCAATAACTTATCTTCCTCCTACAACTGAGGAGGATCACATGAAGCCCATGGTCTAACCAGCATGTACCGAAAAGAAAAAAGAAAACACAAACCTAAAAATGAGCCCTTTGAAAAAGATCGAGAGGGAGAGCAGAATGTCTTGCACTAAGGTTATGTATTTAACAGTTTTACATGAAATATTTATATATAAAAACTTTGTTAAGTGCTTTTCTCCAATTTAAAAATCTAAAGAATTCAAAAATAAGGCATTCGATATTTGAAAAAAGTACAGATTTACAAAATGTGTATATTCTGTCATGAAAACTCCACACCAACATTATACACTTGGAAAAAAAAAATACAAACAGGATATATTACAAATTTATGTAGCAATAACTTAGTTCATACCATGCAATAAAAAGTACGTTAATCAAGATACACAAGCTTTTAGGTTTCCTAAACTGGAGGGCTTAATTTTGGTTGCAAATGAGTTTTGTTTTTTCTTTTTTAATGCAAATTCTTAGAATTGTGGCACTTGAAATTTCTGGTAGCCTTGCTATTGAGAGTTAAAATTGTACATAATGCTTATGAGGATGGAGAGGAAGGAAGCAGCTGTTAGGAATCATTCCAACTTTGTTCCACGATAGCTGAAACTCTTTTCTCGTATTCACGTTTGTTCTCCTGGTAGAGTTGTGCTGCCTGACTGTTTGCCGGGCTGTTGGGGTTCGGTTCATCAAGCAGAGACTGTCAACAGGGGGAAAAAGAAAGAGTGAGACACACTGACAGGTGAGAAATCAGGGAAAAATCAACTTCCAGCTTTCGGGAGGCAGCCGTGACTCAGAAGAGCCCAATTGAAAATAAAACCCGGGTAAACTCATGGTTGCACACCCCTAATTACACTGCTGAACCTCAAATCCCAAACCCAACAGACACACAGTCATTTGTGCCAGTGACCAGTAGGATGCTAATTGATTATTTGGTAATTATGCTACCACTGTGATTCAGGACTACAGAGGGGCTTAAGATGCCTCCTACAAATCTTCACTGTAGAAAAGTAAAAGCAATCACACAGAAGAAAAGAAAATGTAATTTTTTGTCACACCAGGCCATTTTAATGTATCCAAAATAAAGCAGGTTTCAGCAGTATTGGCTCCTCGGGGACTTCACAGAGCGAGGTGTCACCATAAAGGTTACAGTGTTTCAAACATCGCTCAAATTATTACATCTGATGAATTATCTTGACTAAAAACAGTTAAAAAGGAATACAAATCAGTAACTGTTTCCCTGCAAAAAATATTTAATGGCAGTTTTGTAGTTTAAAAGCTACCCCTCAGCTCACAAGTACTTGAAGTCCTCCTTGAAACAGATACTCACTAACCCCACCACTGAGCTGTGGATTCTGGAATGGAGATTAACAGCAACAAAAATGATTTGTTAAAAAAAAAAAAAAAAAAAAAAGGGGGCAAAGTTACCTGAATTGAAGTTAAAATAGATGAAACATCGTACGTTGGACTCCAGCGATTCTGCAGAATATCTAAACAAATGCTACCATCTGCATAAACTGTAAATACAACACAGATACACCCTTCAGCAATGGCCAGATGTGTTATATAGTTTGTTTATTACAGACTGCTCAAGGCAGAGTGACTGCTCCAGCCCAGTTTGTGCTTAAATTGATGCTTTAGGAAAGAGGACAGCCTTGTTCCACCATCCCCTGTAGCCTGACAGCTTGTGTTTTAAAGGAGATACGTTACTGGAAGTAACGGAACAATTAAGAGGAGAAGAAGGAAGGGCTAAAGACTATGTCATTAGCACAGGAACTGGGGGACTTGGTTTCCTGCCCCTCTTGTGTCACTGGCCCATATTCACACAGAGGTGAGGCCTCCAGGAGTGGAGCCAGCTGAGGATCTCACAGCCTGAATGGACTCTGCACTCCCTGTGAGACACACCAAGGCAGACAATAGAAAATACCAAAAAGTGTGCCTGAAATCCTACTTCTGTGTGGATCCCCATCAGCGGCCTTAACAGGAGAGTCTGCATGAAACTGAGACTGGCCAAACTCCTACACCCTAATGTTCATGCCAATGAAAAGCAACTCATTCCAAAACCCCTGTCAGAGGCATCCTGGCCTGTGTATGATGTGCCGGGTGAATGGTTACCCAGCACTGTCTAAAAACTCAGAGCTGAAGCCAAGGTCAGCCTCTCTTCAAGGAGGGCTCAAGCTCCAATAAATGCTGTAATGGGCTTATGCTTCCAGCCTCACATGGAATCTACACCCTCCTTTGCTAGAGAAGGGGCTTGGAAAAGCAAAAGGCACATTTTGTGTTTACTGCGTGCAAGAATAACTGGATACAACTTATCAAGGGCTGGAGCAGGAACCGTGACACTCTCTCAGGGTGCTGCCCTCGTCACTGAGTTCGGGTCAGGCTCCTCCTCTGTGACTGCACGTCCTCACCCTCTTCCTTGGGCTGACCCTGGTGGGTACAGTGAGGCACAGGAAGGCACGGGGCTGGCTGAGCTCTCACCTGACAGAAATAACTAACTTTTGGCTGGAGCAGCTCCCCACCCCAACTCAGGGTGCAGCTGCACGGACAGGATTGCTGGTAAATGGAAGGGGGCAGGAATCTGACACCAGAATTGCCTCTTTAAGCCAACCTAAGTGCAGCTGCTGCTAAAAACGCTCACAGGCTTTGCTATTGAGACTATATATTGATTAGAAAGAGACAGATAGCTGCTTCTTAATAGCATCATAATTCTTCCATCTTTCATCAAGCAGTTGCTGTCCCAGACATCTACTTAGGAGGTGGCAATGAAGAAAGAAGGAGAGCTGCTAAGCATTCTGGAGCTTCGCAGAATGAATGACCAAACTAACATTTGATGGATATTATGACTAAATAAAAATGATTTACTCACCATTTGGATGGAACATTTTTGATAAAAACCTAACAGTTGGAGGTTTATTTGGATATTCTTCTGAAAATTCTATTACTAGTTTAAAAGTACCTGTCCAAACAAACATAAATACAATCAGATAGCTAACAACAACAACAAAAAAAACTGCCTCCAAGAATATATACAACATAAGCTTAATTATTTGCTCAATGATCAATATTTATTCTCATCCTTATATAAACAAATAACTCAGTCTGGTTTCTTTCCATATATTTCAAGTGATAATGGAACTGCTCCTTACTGATAGGAACACAATCAGCAGCAGGGTAGAAGCTTGAGGACTCACTGCTGAATCCAACTTCGATTATCCCACTGCCTTCCCCTTGTTCTGTGACCCAACAGGCCGATTCCATGGACTTTGGTGACTTTAAGGCGTTTCATTAAGAAGGCACCGTGGTGCCAACAAAGAAACACTGGAATTTCATAATCAGCAATCTCAGTCTTGGGAGCTCATGGCTGATTCACTGAAAAAACCTTTATTATGGATCAGTGAATAATTTACTGTAACTCCTCCAACCCAACACAGAGAGAAACCCATCTGCTGCTGATTACCGCAGTAATACTGTAATTATTAAACTCATTATTCCTCATATGCCTAAGGGCGGTTCACTACACACCAACTTTCATGTTTATGTACAAATTTGGTATTCCCTCCCCCTTACTGAGTTCTATATTCAGAACAATTCAAGATTTTTCACCTGTTCTTCATTAGATGAACAGAGATGAATCAAACGTGCCACAAAGACAAAAGCAGCAAAGCAGCCTGCCTTGTTGAGCTGAGCCTCAGAGATGTGAAAACACATCTGGCAGCATTAGGCCAACTTCCCCCTAAAAGCTCCAGTGTCCTATGTAGAAACAACTCTGGATATAAGTGTTGCTTCGTAGCTTTCTAATTAACCATCAACCACTTTGACAAGACATTGCTTATATCAAAATACAGTATTTTTATAGTCAACAAGACCTTATTACTTCACTCGCTTGCTTAGTTTGTTCCAAGTTATATACAGACAACACATTATTTCTTCAGAGCAGAACAATGTTAATACTGACAATACTTATAAAGAATGACAGAGGATATCAAAGTTAAAGGCTTACCATCTTCAAAAGGTGTCCCTTCTGGCCTGAAAGGTGTTAAAAATAAACTCCAGTTAAAAAGAATCATTACCTCCTTCTAAACAGGCACAATAAATGCATATATCTTCTGCCTCATCCTCCCCGAGATATGGGTAGAAGTGATAATTTAAATATTTAGAGAAGTATCCAGAGGCAACCTCTGAGGGCTTTGTTGTGAGACACTTTCCCATAGTCAATCTGCTGGTTGAGATATCTACTTTATCATCATCCCAAACAATCCATATGCCATTACGTGAGCAGATTGGAATTAATAAGCCAATTAATAGCAAGCATTAGTAGCAAGCATACCCCAGTTCCTAAGGCAGTTCCTGCTCTGTAGGATATGTAACTTCCTAGACAGAACCTGTACCTCCTTTTACTGGGAATCAATCCAATCACTGCTAATGCATCTGGATTTAATGGCAAAGAACATGCAGTTCTTACGTACTTTAAAGAGTAAGGTTGGTTTTTCATAACCCAACTCCTACACAGTCTAACCTATTTATTAAGGCATATGCAAGGTTTTTTATTCCACAGAAAAAAATGAACAGATTTTGAATTTCTTTCCTACGCATTCTCTATTATCCCTGAAAGCCAGTTTTTACTGCCAAGAGCATACTTGGTCATTTTTCTCAGTTACCTGTCTTTTATATACATAAAGAACTAAATCATTGTAAAAACAAAAAGCAGGTTTTGTTATATTTAGCCCTTTGATACAGAATTGTATAGTGATCAAAAACTCTTACCCAAATATAACTGCATTCCATTGCATTATGTTATTCTCGGATGGTGCACCACTGACACCCACAGGAGGGTCTTCTTGCAATCTATGAATTACAAATATAGAATGACAAGCCTTACATAAATGAAGCACTTCAACCTGCAAATATAATTGAACAGTAATATCCAGATTTTGTAAATATTTACTCATTCCAAGTCAAGAGAACACACAAAGCACTATATGCAGACCAACAATACTCCAAAAGACAAACCTACAAGACGACACACATAGATTTTTCTCAAGTATTACATCAATAGACTAGGTCAGCCTCAAGATGAAGTGTGCAGACAGCAAAACATTAACTCTTAAGAATAATTTAAAGATTCACATACAGCTGGGATTTACAGTACTACATAGTGAACTATAAAAGGGCAATTGTTCCTGGCTGCCACAATAAAGAGAACTAATTACAACCAGGAACTGAAAAGCAGCCAGTGACACAAGCACACTCACGGGGACTAAGTGCACGGGGGCTGTCAGTGGAGCTTTTCCTGCATTCCCAGATCCACGCACTCGATGTGGCTAAATTTGGTATAAGCCTGTTTTGACTGGCAAGCCGATTGCTTCAAAAGGGAGAAAGAGGGAAACCTGCCTACTGCTCCCTTTTACCAGTTCAATAAATGCGTTTCTCTCTAAAGGAATTGTGGAAGACTTTTAAATGCTTTTTAGTTCCTTAATCCCCAGATTAGGGGGGGATGTTCCTTACTGAAAGCCACATAAACCTGGAACATACAGAATATATATTCCAAAGAATAGGATCGAGATACTTTCCTTCTGCATATCCATGTTCCTACTTACGGATCACCTAAGACTTTGGACAACGTAAACCAACAAGCCCCAACCACCCAATGTGCAATTTGCCTGATCAAACCCCTTCAGTAGCAGCTTGGACCCACCCCACCTACTCAGCCTCTTGAGTTATGCAAGAATAAAGAAAATGAAGTGACTGCTCTTGCTTCAAAAGCAATTCTTTAGCGTGACCATGAGGTCTGACCACATCACAGTACACTGCCATGAGCCAGTCGCCACCGAAAGCCTGCAGAGCAAGGGACAAACTCTAACTCAATGTGGGTGTCTAGAGGGAAATTTATTCCGAGCTGACACTGGCCACAGCCAGTAATTCTCTTGCACTCGCACTGCCCAAATCTGTGAAAACACTTGCACGTGGATGCTGAGCAAGGACTCAGAGCTCTACAGAGCCAGCCCAGAAGCAGGGCTCACTCCGTTCACAGCTCCCATCTCCTCTGAACTCTGTGTTTACATCCCCGCTCTCCCAGCACACGCAGTTCAGACAGCTTAATATCAACAGCATAAACCACCTACTATTTTGGTCAGGGAGAGCAGGAACAGGATTTCTTCCTATGTGACAGCCAGGCTGCACGCCAACAATAATGCCTGAGGATTCAGTCTGACAAATGCATCTGAGGCATGGCTTTGGTTTTTAGATCAATTTAAAAGCTCATGTGCACCCTGCTGTCAAAGGGTCTAACTACAAAAAGGTTGTGGCGAGGACTGGAAATTGGACTGATCCAAACAGGGACTGGAAATCTTTAACAACTAGGGAAAATGTAGTATTTGTAGCCCCTTTTCCGACAGCAGAAAACCCCATAAAGATAATTAACTTATTTTTCTGCTGATTTAGTCAAACAAATTAGATGAGATGCAAAATCTGTTCTCTCTTCACTGCTCTTGACAATCACAGTATGCAAAAGGAGTTTATATTTAACAAAGTGAATCAGAGTTCACAGCACACAGTCTGTTTTTTCAGTATGAAGTACAAGTAACATAAGGCCAAACAAACAGAAATTATGGTAAGAAAGAGAAAATTAGGAAAAAAAACTTACATGAAAAAGTTGCATAAGTTTTGAGGGGTTCAAGTTGTCATTTATTTGATAAATGGATCTTATTTACTTTGTGTTCACTTGGTTATACTTTCCCAGAACTTTGAAGTCTTTTCTCCACCTTAAATTTCAAAAATTTTAAACCAACCCTTCTGAGACTGTAAAAATCATAAAAGCCACGTCTAACTGCAATCCTGAGCAATTACTTAGTTCCTCACCCTGAAAAAATCATGGGTTCGTGTCATCTATGTAACCTAATACAATAAAAAAGAGGCTGAATATCCTGTTTTGATTTGAACAGGAATCAAGCAACATCCACTTGGCAAACACCAACACCCCGATACACCAGAGGAGGCAGGTTCTACCTCTCAAAAACCTCCAACTTTAGTAGAGGTCAGGCCTTTATCGCTGTAGCATTATACAAGCCACAAAAAGTAACTCCAACACATATCAACTGTTTACTAATACATTTTGGGGGAGTGGTATAACATAGCTATGCTAAAAAAAGAGACGCTATCAACGCTGACTCACTCCCAACAACTTATCAGCGACTCCAGTCCAGAGAAATCCAGACAGTGAAAAGCTTACAAGGAACCCCCACCTTTACCCACCCTCTCTATTATAAGCGTGTTTACACGTCAGACTAGAAATAAATTACTCTAGAGTCTGTGGTTCAGTCATTAACATTTAAAAGAGCGCAACTAATAACTGCCTCTTTAGCAGTTTGTATATATTATAAAAAGAGTCCTCATGATTGAAAACCTTAGACAGAATAGCATGCACATAAAAACATTAAAGAGCATTTTGCTTTTTATGACATACAGACACATTAAGCGTTCACTAGTTATTTGTGCTCCATTTTCAGATGTCCATCCCGAATGCTTATTTTTGGAGAGACCGTCAGCCCGACAAGCCTCACATGCATCTAAATTCTGCCTGGTCTGTTCCAAAATCTGGGCCAAACACCTTCGGTATTCAAAAGCTCGTGTGAGGAGGAGCGGGGCGGGGGGAGGGAGAGTGCGGGAAGTACGGCAGAACACTCAGTTCCGCACCACCGGGCCCTTCGAGGACAAGGGGCTCACATCTCACCCCGTCAGCCCACCGGGCTATCCCCCACCCCACCGCCCCCGCTGCGCCCCGGGGAGCCTCTCCCGACCCGGGCCCTTCCCAGGGCTGCCCTTGTTTTGAAGACACGGCTTCAACTTTTATCCTCAGACGCCCCCAGCCGTCGGCGCACAGGCGAGGCGGGCGGCGCAAACAAAAGCCCGGCGGGACCCCCCTGCTCATCCCCGGAGAGTTCTCCAGGCTGGGAAACGGACGAAGGCGCCAGCTCGGAGCGCACCCCTGCCCCGCCGCCCCCAGCAGGGGAGCACCGGGGAGCTCCGCACCAGCCCCCGTCCCCCGGCACAAAGGAGCGGGGCCGGAGGGACGACCCGGGACACGCCGCCCCGGCGCAGCCCGCTCCGGCTCCTCGCCGTGCCGCTTGCCCGCGGGGCTGGCCCCTTCGCCAGGGCGAGCCCGAGCCCCCAACCTTCAAACGGCCGGGTCAGGCCCCGCAGCCCTGGCGGCGCCTTCCCCCGCTGCCAAGCCGGCCCCGTCCCCCCGGTGCGGGGTGTCTGCTCCCCGCGGAGGGGACGCGGAGAAGTGGGTCCCCACTCACCTCTTGAAGTCGCGCATCAGCCTGCGCCGCGCCGGGGTGGACATGATGGCCGCGGAAAAAAGAGTCCGCGGCCGAAGCGCCGCCGCCTCCCTCCGCCTCCTGCACAAACAAGCCGCAATGGCGTCTCCCTCCGCGGGGGGCGGGCCACGCCGCTGGGACGGCCGGCGGCGGGGGGACGGACAGACGGACGGAGGGGGGGGGGCAACCG
>BJBW01002185.1:26540-59778 GCA_004320125.1 Scolopax mira | reverse complement strand
GATATAAAAATAGGGATCGTAAAGCCTGACGCTGCTTTTTAAAGAGGCTCGGTGACAAAACCCTGTCATTCCCGGGCGCTACAGCGTGAGGCACTATGAGAAATGGGTCCCGCCACGCAGTCCCGTTCCTCTGGGTTTTCCTCCCATCACACACACGTTTCAATTTTACATTCCACTGCTGTTCCTCCAGCTCTACCCAGATTATATTTAGCTCTGGCTAATTCGTAAGGGAGAAAGACTGTAAAAACAAAACCACCAAGTACAAGCTCAGGCCCATCTAAATCATTGAAATGGGTTTAGGAACACTCACCATTGCAATGCTCCGCTCCCCCCCCCCGCACAGGGTGGGGGGACATCCCCTGGCCCAGGGAGCTCGGAGAACTTGGCTGGGCTGCAATCATGGCCTGGACACAGAAAAACAACAAAACCCAAACATCAGGCACCAAAACAGTTAAATCTGAAATCCCACATTTGTTTCCACCTGGAACTTTTTCAAAGATCTCAACAGCTATTGTATTTCTTCTTTGACACCACCAGGGAACATTTGTTGACATCCTCTAATCAAACATATTCTTTTTAATCCTACCTGGCAGCTCCACAGCTGTGGCTTTTATCAATAATTATTTTATCAATAAATTGAAAACTTGCTTTATTTTTTTTTCCTCCCCTCTGAAGAACCAGCTGCAATTTCTGCCCCGTTGACTGTACAGCACATGTAGAATTTAAAATGTTAACTGTATCCTAACTTAGTTTCAAAAAATCAGTCCCAAACTGCAATGATCTGCCTTTACTAAGGTGGTTCATTACATCCCAAAATTAAATCTGCACTAATAACTTTAGATTTATATTTGCTAATAATTATTTCCAGTACCCCCTTGCTTAACAAATTCAAATGCATGACACTGACAATTGCACTATGGGGATTTTAGCTTAAATGTTTTCAACTTATCATGTGCTCGTAACTCATCAACTTCCAGAACCAGGTGGAAACAACTATTTCAGAACTTTTCCATTTGGTGTCTCAAGGGTTTTTTACTTGGTTTGTTGTTTTTTTTTTTTTTTCTTCTTTTTTTTTTTTTTCTATGCAACCATTAAAATTATCCACTATAACAATGCTTCAAAAACTTAGAAAAACTCTTTACACAGTGTGGTCTAGAACATGAACGGTTTCCTTCTACAAACTTCTTGAAATAGTATTGAAATAGATGTAACAGCTTCCTGAGTGGAAAGTTGTTTCAAGTTCAGTTTTTATCTCTATTTTTGCCCAGAAAGTGATATTTGTAATGGATGACATTAAACAAAAAGGTAGCATTTTGCAGCATAGTCATTCGGTATTAATCTTGACTAAACCCTACGTATTCGTGCAGCATTTTGCAAAACCAAAACATTTCTAAGGTAACTCAGTCCCATGGCAAGATAAGAAGCAACAGTGAAAGCAAACTACTTGCTTCTGTTTGTTAAAACAATCCATCCTCTTCCTAACTTGTTTATTATTTTTAATTTTCGCCAGGTCACTCTCTTATGCTGCAATGTCCCTCTGGGAAGAGTTATTTATATTAGCATCAGCCAAGCCCAAGACTCTAAGACTAAGGGAAATGAACAAGCCAAGTCACCTGTTAGAAACTCCTCAGGACAATCCTTCTTCCCAAAGCACTTGGGAACAATGATAATCCACCAGGTCATGTAGTAAAGAAAGGATGGATTTGCCTACTCTTAGCTCCAGTATAGGGGGAATAAGAGGAGCCACAGTAGAGGAGAATCAAGGAGCTTTTTTAACCTCCACAGTAGCAGAACTACAAACTGCCTCTGAAGCCCCAGATATTATTGATTTAAGGGTGTTATTTCAATGTACCCTAATTCCCAGCCCACCTCGCAGAGTCCCTGAGCCTCCTCTGTGCCTGTAACTGTCTCCGACTTCAAGTTCTCACAAAAAATACCAGACCCAGAAAAAAAATCCCTGCATGGCCCTACTCAACCTCGCATTGTATTTTGAGGGGAAACTATGGATGATTATGCTTTGACTGCATTTCAGTGAAGTGTGTGTGTATTTACTTCAAACTATACTACCTACGAGCATGACAAAACCCCAGACCTACCTCACCCGCCTCCCTCTCTCCACACAACCGTCTGACCAGTCGGTATTCAACACTTGCTCTAAGCGGCTCCACTTCTCCACAGGCTCAAAGCGGCCACACGCATCAGGATTTCCCAAGAACCTACAGGAATCCCCTCGAACTTTATGTACATGTTCGTTTACGTTTGCAAAGAGGAGACGGCAGCTCTGCCTCTGGGGGCAGCAGCCACCCCTTTCACCAGCCCGGCGCTGCTGAACGCCTCGCTATTACCTCACGCCACGACCCGCCGGGGCCGTGTCGGCCCGAGAGAGACACTGAACGGCCGGTACCGGCTGAGAAGAGACCGACAACACCCATCTCCGCGCCCAGCGGCGGGAACGGCCTCCCTGAGGCAGCGCGAGGCGCAACCCCGCCCGCCCGCCCGCGCGCATGACGTCACCACGGCGCCGCTCCGCCCGTTGCCATGGCAGCAGGGCCTGTCAGGGCTGAGGGCCTCCCCGGTACCGGTACCCGCTACCAGTACCCGGTACGTGGCCCCCGGCCCCATCTTCTAAAGAGCTTGTAGAAACATTTAGGATAGCGCGAGTGCTGCTGCCTGCAGGTATTACTTCTGAAAGACTGTCTGCATGTTTAAAGAACCGCATGTGCCTCAAATTAGTGAAAACTTTTGTCCTTCTATGAAGAAATAAAACCAGATGAAGATGTACAAGGTGGTTGCCCCATCCCTGGAGGGGTTCAAGGCTCGGTTGGATGAGGCTTGGAGCAACCTGGACTGGTGGGAGGTGTCCCTACCCAGGGCAAGGGGTGGGACTGGATGATCTTTAAGGTCCTTTCTCACCCAAACCATTCTATGATTCTATATTCAGGCCACTTCCCCTCTCTGCAGTAACAGGATGTTTTAAAAATGTAGTTCTCATCAATTTTTAATGAGTCATAATGGCACATTTTGCCATACGGGTCCATCAACTTCTCCCAAAGTTAGTTTGCATGGAGGCCTTACCTCTAAATGCAGACTGACGTCCTGGGTCTTGGTGGTGTTAAGGAGATGTGGTACCACAGAAAGTGCAGTCCTCAATGTAAAAAAAAAATAAATAAATTATGGTAATTAAAAGGACAGATATTTTTGTACTGAGTTAAAGCTAGCTTTGGGTTTAACCTCAAGCTGCTTCAAAATACCAACAGAGAGTAATTTAAAAATTAAATGGACCTCAATGTGAAATGGTCCATGTTTTTAATGTGCATCTTTTAATATGTGACTTCTTATCTATGATTTATTAGTATAAGTGAAATGCATTCAAGAGAATATTTTTTTTAAGCTGATAAGAAGAGCTGCTTGCTTCTTTACAGCAGTATCAGCTCAGAGCCTGGAGAGGCATTGTGAAAAATAACCTGGTAAATATGTTTAAATATTGGAGGAAGGCTGACACAGCAGAAACAAAGCCTATTTTCAAAACAATGTCAACCTTTAATTAAGCAAATGATAGTACTTGTTACCAACCTCTTAAAGAGGAACTCTATATACATTGAAATAGCAAGCCATGGTAGAAAGTGTTTTTATTTTACAAACAGCAATTTCATCATAAGAATATCGTCAACCAGATTCACGTATTTAAGCAGGAAAAAAAAACCCCTTGATGTTTGACTTTACTGATCATACAATTCTAGATGAGCCCCAGTGTTTTTGCCATGGATTGGGTAACAAAAGGCTTAAAAAAATACCTTTTCCAGTTACTCCAAGTGATTGAGTGCTTTCACAACGATGTAAGGACCCACCTGAAAGACTGAACATAAATAAAATGTTATTGCTTTCAGATCACACCTTTTCTCTTTTTTTTGTAGTGTTTTATTGTACGGATATCGAAGTGTTAATTCTTTGTTGAGAAAAAGGGTTGGTTTCATAATAATAGTTGAAGACATCCAATTGGCTTGAAATGAGCTGCAGAATTGAAACCAGAAAGAGCCGTTGGACTGAGATGGAGGGAGGAGTATTTGGGTAGCAGGGGTATCGCTGCAGAGTATCTGGACCCACCTCTGAAATGCCAAAAAGCTAAAAATATTTAGTATTTTATTCAGCCCTCTGTGTGAAACAACCACCTTAGCAGCTGCCTCCCCTTCCCTGCTCCCATCTTCTCCTCTTCCTATCTGCTGTCTCATCCCTTTTCTAATCATTTCTGGCTTCTTCTAGCCGTTGTTGGGGGGGGGGATGACCCTGCAGAGATCCCGCTGCCTTTTGCTCATCACCTACATTAAGCTGTTGCTAATTGTAGTGGTATCAGGACATTGATGACTTTGGGAAATGAGGGCACTCTCTGCCTCACGCAGTGAATTCTGAAGGAGCAGAAGAGTTTTTTTCAGACCACGTTTCGTGCCTGAGAACTTTTAAAGCAAACAGAACCCGCTTCTTATTAAACCATTTCGGGATTTTTCTTGTGGGTTTTTTTCTCTTTTTCTTTGTTAAACACCATGATCTCAAACCCGAGAATATTTTATCAATGAAAAGTTTAATTGCTAAACTTTGTGATTTTGGTTTTGCTCAAGCATTTGCTATAGCATCTGAGGTTCATAAAGGTGATTCTCCATGTTGTCCATATCACAGATGTCCAGCAGTGCTAGTGCTGTCTGCAGAGCCCCACGGAGCACAGCAAGAGAAGATGCTGTAAAGCTGTAGAAAGAAAGATGTGGAACTTTTGGAGATGTGGTGAACAACACTGTAACTTGGAAGGGTTAGGGGTTTTCCAAGTATGTAATTAATTCCCACTAAAGATTTTATTCTGTACTTTATAAAATTCCGTTATTGTCCACTTAAAATTGTGACATTCTGTAGAGGAGGCTTGAAATTGCAGGGAGGAGATGTAATTCCTGTCTGTGTGCTCTCATTCATGCTGTTAGATATTGATTACTATTATTCTTAGTACCAATAATAACAGTACACTGCAGCAGTTATTCTGGTGGCGCTGGACTATAAACATAGAGGTAAATAGCTTTTTAACAAGGCAGGATAATTCCTTTATTCTCAAAGCTCCAAAGTAGTTTATAGAGCAGAATGAGTCAGCGGGAAGGATCTGCTTTTATACAGCCTCCTCCTGTGAGAGGCAGCACAGAGAGGAACACAGCAGGGTTGCGTAGTTGGATTCATTTCAGTTTTGAAGAGAACAGGCTTTCTGATGAGAGATTTTTAATTACTTAGCCATCTCCAGAGGGATACTAGAATAAGAATATGGTATATAATCATTATATCGGTTTTAACCAGCTGATTTATTTTCTGTTCATGTCCTTTTGACAAGAAGTTGGGCACCTCTTCTTCTGAGTACTTTATGAAGAGCCTGAGATTTTTCAGGGATGGTATTTCTTGAATGTCAACATCCTAAAAACGCAAGGAAGAGCTTTCCCCAGCTCACTTCCTTCCTGGATATGCTATTTCCTGTTAGAAACTCCATTTCCTATCAGAACTCCATTCAGTTACAGTCTGTCACTCAAACTTGCACGAGGAGTTTGGTGGGTTTAATTGGGATGTCCACACATGATGAATGTGGCACATCAGAAATTGCTAATTAGAGAAGCTGGGATTTTCAGAAGTGCCAAGGAGATTCAGAAGTGTAAATGCCAGTCCACAGTTTCATAAGTATTTAAGTTAATTTAAATTCACTGATGTTATAATTACCATATTCACTGAGATGCTGATGCAGACACTAATGGTTTTAAAAAAAAAATAAAGGTGTTCTGTTGAGACATTGCATCTTGTTTCCCCTGATGTCAGTGGGAATGGGAATAGATTTAGGTTTTGCCATTTCCATTAAGCAAAATCAAAAATCCAATAGGCAATTTCCTGTCATAAAAAGATCTGAGAGAGCAGAATAATCTAATTGAGATGCATTTTCTTTTTCACTAGCTTCTCTATTTCATTTTTAAGAGCAGACCTAAAATGTCTTCTTCCACAAGAAAAGCTTGTTCATTGTGTCTTAAAATAAATGGCAAGCAAAAAGCTCTTTTACAAATCCAGAATGCTGGTGGTGATACCAGGCATTTCTAATAACCTATTAACACCATGAAAATGCAAACAAAAAAATGATGAAGCCCTCTGTTGAGTAAAGACCAGAGAAGCTTTCACCAGCAGCAGCCTTTTCTGACTCATCCTTTCTCTGGCAATAGAAAATCCAGTTGCTTCAGAGACATGAAGTGTCTCATTCATTCGTGGGGAACAGGGAAGAGGAAAAGCCCGAGCTCCCCTCCCGTGGCTGAATCACAGCTCTGGGGAGGTTCTGTTACGTCCTTCCAAATCTCTGACAGTTGTCATGGGAAATGTGTTTAAATCCAGAGTCATTGATTTGGTTGGTGATGGGTTGATTTTGTATTACAGACATATTTTCAGAAGGTGTTAAGCGATGACAACTATGTTTAATACTCAAAACAGAGCTTTGAAGTGTATGAGAGAAGAAAGGGAAAGCAGTTTATCCATTTGGCTACTTTGAGTCCTCAAAAGTCTTTGTAACCTCTCAAAGCCCCTTGCACAAACATTTCAAGAGCTTCCAGGAGAATTTATTTTGTTGTAGTGTATTTATTCGTGTTTCTTTTAGGTGTCCCAAGTTTAAAAGTGCGAGCACACACATAAGGGGACATTCCCACTTGGGAAGCAGCTGCCACCATCCAGCTGTGGTGGCTGGGAGTTGGAAATGGAAGGACAGAGGAAGTTCTTTCAGAACTAGGACATGATACAGGAAGCTGGTCTCTTCCTGTGCATTTAGAGGGATATAAGCACATCTATTTCAGACATCTGATTTATTTACTTAGGTTAGAATTATCTGTTTTCATCCCAACAGCCAATGAAAAGAAGCAGATATTCTCAGAAAATGCTTCCCATGACCCCGGTTAGGCAATAATTAAATTCTTCACTCAGATGTTCTAAACTGCTTATGGAAGAACGTCTCTGTTTCTCAGAAGAGGGATCCCACCTTTCTCACCTGGTTAATGGTAGACGCTCTAGGCCGACAGACTTATATTTGAGTGATATCCTTCAGGTATGCAGAAGAGGAAGGTTTGAACGTGAGATAAGGTTTGAACGTGAGATAAGGTAAAATCAGCTCTGGGAACACTGCTGGCAGGAACAGGACCCACCCGAGCTGGGCTGCAAAACCCTGGGGTCTTCTGATACGCTCAGAGAAGATGTTACCTGCTGGAGGGAGCATACATAGTCAGAGACATTACATTTTCCTGGGTGGCCAGAAGATCTAGATTGATGGCCTTATGGTACCTGTCTCTTTTCCTGCTCCACACTCAAAACCTACAGATCTCTAAGAACTTTAGGCTGTGTTCATGCACATGAATCACATCCACAGAAACACAAAGGGCAGCGCAGCACATGTAGATGCAAATTGAAAATAAAGATATAGGGACAGATCATTGGCTGTAGAGAAAATGGGGCAGCACAGGAGGTGAAAAAGCCTTGAGGTGATGTATAGTTGCCACAGCCACCCTGGTAGTCCATTCATAACCCCTGTTGAACAAATTAGAGGAGTATTTTGGGACAGTCCTCAGCCAGCAGAGCACTCCTAAAGGGAATATTTTCTCCAGTATAATTTAGAGAAAACTCTGGGGCCCTTACCTACCCTAGAACTGGGAGCTAAAATAATAACTCACCTTCCACCCACCCTCTGTACCAATTCAGGAAGATGAGCCAAAAACCATGAACTAGGTTACACAGCAATAGAACAAGACCTAGACATCCTAGATGTTACTGAAGTATGTGCAATGACAAAAAAAACCAACCTGAGATAATTTGAGAACAGGCACCATATAGCACTAGATGAAAAAATTCTTAATCACCTAATGATATGACTTTATGAATAATCTAATGAAATTAACAGAAAAATTCATAACTATATGCACACTGGTAAACTAATCACTCCTATAGATTGCAAACTGTCCTCAGTCTGTGTGTGTGTGCAGTAGAGATATTCAGAGGAGTCTGAATACGTCCCCAAAAGCCTCTATTTCCCTATAGTTCTCTAAGGCCTCTCACAAAACATTAATTATATGTTCTCCTACACAAACAAGAGTGGATTCAGAGACACTGGCTGAGTGTTCGCTGATCCTGCTCCTTAAGAGGCATAAATTTTATCATGGAAAAGCACACAGTGAAAGAAATCACACAGTGAAGAAAAACCCAGATGGAGGTCGAGTAAAGCAAACTCCACTGTCAAAATAGTATATACCATGCAATCACCTTTTAACGCATAAACAAAAGCCAAGGGTTTACAGTTCCTTAGGAAATGTGACTTCTAATCTTTTAACTTGTTGAACAAAGAGTTTTGTACGAGAACCTCCCTACAGCATTTTATGTAATACTTTTAACACTCTGCAACGTTTTTCTTTACAATATACTGAGAGCATCATGGTGTGATACAGCATTAAGCATTGTTTTAGAGTGATTTCTTTAAAAATCCCTGTGTGCTGTGCCCGAAGGCATCGGTGTGCGGCGAGCCCGGCAGCCAGCAGGTGTGGCTGTGGAGCCTTTTGAAATCCAGGGATTTCTTCCATCACTCCAGAGGCTGAGGAGAGATGGCATCACTGTACTCACTCCTAACAGGGGTGTAATAATACCATGGTGTGACTGTAAACCCAAGTGCTGTATGTACCAGTGTCTTTTATACAGACGTAGGGGCAGTAGGTTTTTGCTGCAAAGGACCTGAAACTATTGGTTGTGTCTTTTGCTGACAAACTTCATTTTTAATGTATGCAATTGGCATTATCCTTGGAATTACTCATAACGTATCTAGCTCTCCGAGTTGTTAAATAACAGATTTACTTTAGATGCTGGCACATAATTTTAAGAGGAAAATATTCTTTAATATAACTTAAGAGATCATTTTACTTTTTGCTATCAGATTCTTACCAGAGCTGAAAGCCAGACTATTTCTTGAAGCCCAGAGGGAATAACAAAGATGTGGAACAACTAAGAAATGAGATGGAAAGCGCTCTTTTTAATGCCTGTTAGAACAGTCCAGGACTTGGGAAGGTGAGAACTTTCTTAAAGAATTTATTGCTGCACAAAATGGTTATTGTAATTACAACTCACTGGTGCTGCATTAAGCTGTGTGTCTGTGTGGGGTTGAATCAAATCAGTATTGCTGTAGTGGAAAAACATATGTTTATTTTGAGAGAGAAGTATTTCCAAAATTGAAGAGAAGTTAGCAGATCGTTCATCTGCTGTCTCATATTTTGATATTTTAGACTAGACCTCAATTCAGTGTTTGATTTGTGTTTAACAAACCAGTTGAGCACACGTTCAACTACAAATGCATTGGGTTCAAGCACACACTTACCTGCTCTTCCAGCAGGATGGCTGGAGGTTTAACCCCGCTGCTGAACTGGAGACCACACGCCTGTAGAAAGTGCAGGGGGGAAAATCCGTGCAGGATCCAGCCTCAAAGACTTCTCATGCTGATCCTTCCCCACTTTTCCTGTCTAATGGTGTTGATATTTTACAGGTGGTTTTAACCACCAGCATCAAAAACTTCTTCGCTTGATAAAGGATCTTCTTCCTGGGGAATACGAGACATTCTGTGCATTATTACAGAATATTTCTCCTGCAGATCACCATCTGCTATTTTATTCCCAGGATGTTAAGAAAATGCTGGACTGAGTGTTCCAGCTGATGTTTTGTCATGCTTTCCAAAAATAAAAGAAAGTCAATGAAGATTGTATAAAACCATTCAGGATTGTGGAGTCAGCAATTGCTGCGCTGACTTCTACTTGGAATAACAGTCGGGAAAAAAAAAAAAAAGAAACAAAAAAGAACAAAAGTTGGCTCATAGAAATTTCCTGAACTGGAACAGCCAACAGGATTATTTTTAGTTCAGGTTTAAACATTTTATCATTTAAAGGGAAAACAGTTGGCAGATGAAAACCATTATGTACAGTTTGAATGAAAGGTATTTTCTTACGTGCTAAAGTTTAAACAACAGGTTTTGACAGATTTACACATTTCTCAGCTACCTCTGGTTCTCAAGCTGGTTTTCAGCACCAGCATCATTAACAAAAATAAAGCTAATGTGAAAAAGTGAGAAGGGACATTTTAGCCAAAAAGCTACTTTTGGTGTAAGGAGATGCCAGAGTTAGTGATGCCCATTGCCCAGGAAAGCCCTTTACTCCTAAAAAGTGATTATAGGCTGTAGCTTGGCGTGTAGGATGAGAGGCATGAAGAATTTTAAAATATTTATTTAATATTTTTATCATTAAATATCTAGTATTAAAATATTCGCTGTGAAATTATCCATTTAGACTTCAGAGAGTCTAATTTTGTATCTGTTTATTCTGTATAATTAGAAGCCAGATTTAGCTTTGGCTGTAGCCTTTTATCCCAAGAGCTAAACACGTTTCATCTACAAGTGTTCTGAAACTTCATTTCAAAACTGTTTCCAAACAAATATTCAGTACAGCTTGATTAATGTTTCTTTTGGCAGCAGCTCTGCCTTATGCAGCCCAAAGTCATGTTGTTTGTTTCCAGTCCCACATCTCTCCCTAAGCCATGCTGGTGTAATTGCATGTGGGGTGGCACAGCAGACCCGGTCAAGGACTTGATCCGGACTAAAATAACCTGACCAAAGATGGTTATTTTGAATTTGGATCCCTTTCCTGGACCACAACCACAAGAGGATGGAGACAGTAGCCCGGAAAGGGAAGAGTGAGCAGGGCACAGGGAAAAGAGGGGCTGCCTCACCCAGGACATGAAATCTCAGCCCTGACTTTACAAGCTGAGACCCACTACAATGACCTTGGCCCATTCAGTATCTAAAGAAAAAATAAACTGAAAAAGTAACTGCATAGTTATGACACTGTAGGTGTGTTTTAATTATGTTTCTCCAATATCCATGTCTAATTTAAAGGAATGTATATGAATTAATTGTATGCTACGTGGGTTAGTATTATATAGATAACACATGAGGAATCTGCATAATAATGTAAAATTAGGGGAAACCACACAAACATGCGTTTCTGGAACGAAGATCTACTTAGAGACCATAAATTACAAACAAAAAACCTAACAGAAAATGAATAGGTATTTTTATAGTTCTTTTGCTGTTTCCTGTTACCAGCCCTGCCTGACTGACCATGGCTCTGCAGCAAGATGAACAGTTACTCATTAACAGCACATTAATCAGCCTCCTGTGTGACTGAAGGGGCCGACCAGGATCCTGGATTGTTGGTATTCACTGGGTGTGAATTGAGGATAAATTACCTGCAGAGGCAGTAAAAGAAGCTGGAACTAGAAAAATCCCTACTGGAGGCAACTAAACTGCTGTTTTGTGTGTTGAACTGAAACTGGTAGGAGTTTGGTTATATGGAAACTGGGGTATTGGGACGACCTGGAAAGTGCTGTTGGGCGTTCTCATACCTTCTGGGTACAAGCAATTTCCACTTGATCATGACATTATCTGGTATCACGAGGTGTCTGTGAAGTATCTGAAGAATCTTGCTGAGCAGCAAAGCTCATACAATAAGGAAACTGGAAGAGTTCATGGACCAGTGAAGTCTAGAATCCTCTGTTTACCATAGGAATTAGGAAGCAAGTTACAATTCTGACTGCGATAACTTTTCCTATTTATTGTCATGTATTTAAAATTTTTTATTAGTTTTTCCTCTGTTGCATTTTCCAGGTGGTCATTTTCCGGGTGCTGCTAGGAAAAAAAAGCACAAATGCCCTAAGCCAGATAGTAGGATATGGCAGAAAGCTATTAAAAGCTTGGAAAGTTAAAGAAAATAAACAATGTTAGAAAAAAAAAAATCTATTGTTATGTTTAAGTTTTAATTTTTTTTTTTATTTTGTGGCTTTATAGCATGGTAACTATTTGAATTTAGCAATTACAATATAAAATCTTGAAATATGAACAGAGTTTTGGGTAACATTTTATGGCAACAGAAAGTCACGCCATCAAAATTAGGACAATTTGGGAACATCTTCATTTCCTCCTATTAAGTCTCGCATTGTTTATTAAACTTAAGTCCCAGGATAGTGCATCCCTTCCAATTTTACTCCCTGGCCTGTGCTTTGTGCTTGTTTATTCAGGGGTGATGTCCCTGCTGTGGCAGGATTAATAAAGCACTGACTGACCGATTCTAACTGTAACAGCTGCTTCTATGGGTTATCACACGGGGGGTGTGAAAGAGCTGCCCTGACTCTCTAAAGAAAGCAGATTTACTGTAGATAAACCTTTAATGACATCATCTGGGTGTAACCAACACTTCAGAATGCTTCATAAATTTGTGAGTATTTGTAAAGTGTATTTCCTACACATGGCTCATCCTTGTACAGCTCCATGCCCTGCACTCAAAAGTTGGGGGACAATTAGAAGAGATTACATTGAGACTCACATGCCAGGCTATTTTTAAAAATCTCTTCCTTTCCTAATGTGTTTTCCCATATAATCCTATCTACACATTTATTTCGAGGGCTCGGGCTAAGGAGGGAACTGGGGGCCAAGGGAATCTGGGTCACCAAATCCAGAAAATGCTTACAGGGGCTCAGGGTCAGAGTGAAAGCTCAGAAAAGCAGATTTCATTCACTTCCTCCCAGCTGAGGAGATGGAAGATACCTTGAAGATGCCAGAAAGAAAAACAGTATCAGTGAGGCTCTTAAAAAAATGGTGTGAAAAGGAGACAGAGCTAGTAAATCCTCCAAGAATAAAAAATAAAATAAGTTCCATTTGAAGTGACCAACTGGATCTGACACTAGCCTAGAAGATGTCTGGATTGTGTTCCTTCCTTGCTGGGCTGCTGGCTGAGATAGTTTGGGGTAAATTATCTCATTGCTGAACGTGTCAAATTCCTCATCTGTGAAGTGGTATTGACTTTGCAAAGCCCACTGAGAGCTACTGATGGAAAATGCTATTCTAGAGTTGCTATTAAAATATGATGCTTTCCCAATAGAAGATTGGTATTTGAATTCTTTTAGAAATGTGCCCATTCTGTTCAGATACCAAAAATTATCAGGTTTAGAAGGTTGGTCAGAGAAGACCAGATAATCAACTAATCTCTGCTGTTAAATACCTTGCCCCTGGGAAATTATTATTTCTCTATAAGCTGTTTGCCTCCTGCCACTCTGTGGAGTTAGCAAATATAACACCACTGAAAGGGGAAATCATAACACAAGCAGGAACCTCCTTGCTGGGAGAAAAGTGGAAAAAAAAAAAAAAAAAGTTGCTTCTGTGAATAATATGGCAATAACTACTCAATTGGGAAATATCTATTGTACTCACTGATGCAGCTGAAGGTGCATCCAGTTCCCAGCATCCCCAGCACAGTCAGACCAGACAGTCAGACTTGTTTGTTTTTAATGATTTTCTGTGGAGGAATGAATATTAAAATTATTAAGTATTTTACTGCATATACAGATAAATATTTAAGAAATATGCCACAGTTGTTCAACTGCAGAAGTGTATTTTCCAAGTGAAAAGATTGATTTTCAGAGGCTTCATTAGAAAAAGTACCTCACTTACGTGACACATTGAAGTATTTCAAGCCAAATTCCTTTTTAGTTGGTTGTGGGCTGGTACCGACAGTAAAGGCTGTACTTCTTAAAACCTCTGTTTGATGACATTCTTTGGATTTAATGGAGAAAAAGTTGCACCAGCTGTTGAAACAAAATGGTTATTTTCCTAGTGTATTTTGGACTCATTGGTTAATTGTTTCCTTTGTTCTGTTGCACGGAAAGCTTAGGCAGGCTGGGATGAGACAAAATTACATCAGATATACAAACATCCTCTCAAAATTCAGAATTTGACTCTTCACTTGAGTCACTTGAATACTGACAATTATCTCACAGAACGCATTTTGCTGCAGTTTGAAGAGCACACGGTGCCAAAGGAGAAACTGCTCACTATCACTGCAGGCTTTACTTCAAGGGTGTGAGTGTTTCTCCAAGGCAGAAGCCCCCATGTTTTGAAGGGGAGGGAAGAAAAGCAAATAGTTAGAGAAATGAGAAACAGCCAAAGAATTTACAGAGGATGCATAGTGAAAGCTTTCCTTCCCTGACCATGGGAAGAGGGGGAAAAGGGAGTGATACATCTCACCCAGGGGTAAGTGAAGACTTAAGCACCATGATTCAGGTGGTACTTACCCTGGCAAAACCCATTGCCATTAAAGCAACGTCCTGCTTTGTTCTGAGAGGTGGGATGTCTTATATTCTGAAACTATTAGCCATCCTATTTTTCCTCTCCAGAAACCAGGTAGAGCAGTTTCGCTACGTCTGAAATGATGCTTCAGTAGCCAAATGCTGAAAATTCAAAAAACTGAGATCTCAGGGAGAGATAAATACGTGCACTTAATAAATGTATTATTCTTACATTAAAAAAAAAAAAATAGTCCTAGAAGCAAATGCAGCATTACTGAAGACGGAAACAATTTTGTTGATATCACTAGAGTTGAACACACTTAAGCCAGAATGAAATATAAATGTCCACGTAATCCTCTGTGACCTCTCAGTTATTCCCACAGAGTAACAGTGATTTCACAGATTACACTGAAGGGAAGTGTGATTTAAACTTTCTATGGGTTGTGTGTTTGTCCCTTTCACTTTCTTACTCAGTAGTCACTGGGGCAAGTTAATCTGTAAGTGTATTTTAGTTGGACTAATGGTTGCAGCAGAGACACTTGGGCCCATTGTGAGTCTTTGTGTTCTTTCTACTACTATTTTCCATAATGATTTCATCCCTATCCCAGTGTCTGATCGTTAGAGGAATAGCCTTTGTATGCAGAAGACAATGTATTGATGGAGCTGCGTGGGAGAAGAGTATTATGTATCCACAGCTGGAGCTTGCTGCAGTAAAGAATCACTAGTACAAAACATTTGCTGGAACTTTCCACGGATAAAGAACATTTCAGTAATAAAATATTGGATTCCCAAACTGTAGCTGAGACAAGTTTCCCTTAAATATTTACAGTTAAGTATAAATATTCTCTGAGATTTAGCAAGACCTAGCAGTGTCCACTGCCACTTATAAAATCCATGCCTCTACTTTTGGATTTTCTTTTTCTATCTTAACTATGGTAATTAAAAACCCTGTCTCAACAGAAATAAGAAAGTTTGTTCTCTGAACTTTTGAAGTTGGTTGCCATCCAAAAAGTAGCATCTTGGTTCCTGAAACTGCCAAAATCTTCTGCTGTAAATCATCTCCAACCCAGCCCTTCTCCTTACACATTTGTAATACCAGACCAGCTTGTGCTTCCTAATATATACTCTTTTTTAAACACATGCAGTCAGATTATGTTGCCTCCCTTTGGTGTTACATAAAATCCACAGGTGTATAGTCAAAAAAAAGTTCACTGTAGGGTGGCATGTGAAATATATTGGCATGAAGAAACACCCCTTTTTAACTGGGTTGGTCATATGATTGGTATTTGGCAGAGAGTCACAGCATGACTCAGTGAAATCTTTTAACAGTGAAGCTTTTCATATAGTAAACATTCCCAAGCACTAGACTGTATAGTTTTATTTCACTGAAGTAAAATCCCATTATATTAAATTATAACGCGGAGACATCCTCTACATTAATTTAATAGATGCAGCTCTTCAAGTTCTCACCATCTGTTCCACCCTTTAATTACAAAAGCAAAAAAAGTGCAATTCACAAGCCCATCACAACAAGAGGAGGAGGAGTGATTTAGATGCAGAGGTACAGGTTATACCCAGACTGCCAGCATCTGCTACACACACGGTTTCCCTTGACAATAAGCTGTGCTCTGCTGGTACCACCCCTACTTTAAAAATACATATTGATAGTTTCAAGTGGATAAATGGTTAGTCATTCCCTCACCTGGAAATCTTCTTGCCCAGTGCAGTGGTTCTGACTTCACCTTAGACACAGCTGCTTTTCAGAAGAAGTGAAATTACCTTTGTACCTCCAAGAACTGAAAAATCCTGTGGGGTGAAAGAGGGTACAGAAATGCACCCTCTGTGAAGGTGGTGCCATGTCATAGATACCCTTTGTCTGTATTTTTTAGAAAGACTGTCCTCTCTAAAAGGAATATATATAATTTTTTCTTCTGGATGATACACAGAAAGCATTTACATTTAAAACAGACAAACAAAATGTAAGTATTAGCATTCAGTGACACTGCCCAGAAGCTTTTTCATTCACAGACATAAGGAAACAATGAGTTAATTCACCTAACACTTATGACTTTTCTATTAAAAATGCCTTATGCTTTGAGGAAAGCGTGTTTGTTTAAAAAAAATCTGCTCATATAACTAGCAAAGTTAATAGTAGCTGTAACACTTCACAGAAGGGGAAGTGGGAGTTTAAATGGCCCTGAAAATCTTTAAACAGATAGAAGAGACATCTCCTGTCTCCTGATCTGCTCACCAGCCCATGGTGCCTCCTGCTATACTGGTTTCATGGTACAGAGTAAGAGCAAGAGTTATTTTCTTGAACACAGAAGTGTATTAAACAGTCACATAAAACCTGAAGAACTTGTTTTGGAAGAAGACAGCCCTATCTCAAGGCTACTGTAACGTACACACCTTTATTGTGGAAATTCTTTCACTTGGTATATTATCTACACAGGAGTAATTCTTCATAGATTTTGGTCCATTTGCCTGTCTCCAGTTGGACACTGTCAAAAAAGTAGAGCAGCAGTAGCTATAAAGTTTTTTTTTGACTGCTAGAAGAATGAATATGATTTCCTGCTGTAATATATAGCATTTTTGAAGGGAACTGTAACTATAGCCAGGACAGACAGGGGAATTAATGAAAAGGTACATTGAGGGACTTCATCTGGAACCAACACAAGAATAATAGGTTTAACACTTAACGATGATGAGACTAATTTGTATTATATCTTTGATGCCTTCGATGAAGGTGCTCTTTCTGAAATAAGCATCCTTCTGAGGAAGTTCAGCCAGGTTTTTGTAAGATTATTTTTGAGAATAAAACACAAATTAAAATTAAACTTGCTGTGCAGTGTCCCAAAGGGCTAGGCCAGTGGTTTTGTGTGATGCTGGGCAGCTTCTCCCTCTCCTTGTGCACGACAGCCACTGGAGCATCACCCTCCACTCATTCCAGCCTGTAATAAATACACGTTCATTAAGGAATTGAAAAATCCTAATTGCTCAAGTTAATGACAGTTTTCTGAAACCAGTTCTCTCTGATAATGTACATGATATCATTATTTAATTATGGAGTAATTATTCATCCAATGAAAACAACAGTCATCATTTCATTGATCTTTTCAGTTTGTAACCAGAGGAGGAAAACCACACCGGTGAAATGGACAAATTAATAATATTGTGCTTGTGCTAGATATGAACTCCCAAGAATAAATCTCTGCATACCACAGCAGCAAGCAAGGTTAGTACCAGCTCCTTCTCCTAAGCACATACAGGCCAACAGCTTTTGGATACACTTTCTGCCTTGGAGTGAAATTCAGCAAGTTATTCAGCCAACACAGTTCAAGTTCAGCACAGGCCCAGCTTTTAATTCTGCAAAATTTTAGGATTTGTTGGCTTGGGCTTCCAACAGCCGGGTGTGTGTAACATCTGTATGACAGCCACACAATACAATATAGTGGGGAAGTGCACTCTGGGGCCAACACAAGGAGTGTTGCTTTGCTGGTGAAGGCACTCAGCAGTTACCACTAATACTATATATATCAAAAAGCAATTTTTCGCTCTGTCAGTAAGATCCCAGTTCCAGCCAAGGGTTTTTGCATCATCTTCTACCAGTGAGATTAACAGATCACCCTTCATAACCATTTCTCATCCTTTTGCCAAATGTGAGATTTTTATGAATTAAATTTATATAAAAAATATATATTTTATTTTCACAATATTTATCTTATACACAACTTCAGGGAGAAAAGCCTCTCAGCTTATAATGACATTTCCAGAGTTAATGAGGTGTTGTGGATCATTTGGCTAAATCTGATTCAGCGAGGCTGGAAAGGGGGAAGAAAGAAAGCTATGCCCAGGAAAAGGGATAGAGGAGAATGCTGCTGGCTTTGATGGCAAAAAGATGTCAATCAAGGAGGGAGGTCACAGCATGCAATGAAATAGGAGAAGAAAAAATAACATTTATTATTCAAATAGAAGAGGGTTTGCTGTTACTGGGATCACTGTGAAAGTTCTAATGTATCTAATGTTCTCAGGATTGGCTACTGCCTCTTCCCAATCATTTTTCAACCTTATCAACTCACCTGAGTTTGATGGATAGGATGAGGAAAGGTGGAGAAAGATAGCCCAGCTCAGGGCTAGAAGGATAAATAGCTTTAGCTAGTAAAAATGTGTTGCTTGTGAACACAGTATTAGTAATGAGGAAGCTCAGGTTTATCAAGTATAGCTCCATCCACCTGGGGAAATCCTCTTTCCACGTAATTTACCATTGTTTTTTCATTTAGCATGTTTATATATTTACTATTATTACACTCACAAATATTTTGACTGTCATTGGGTTGGCATGACCAGTAGTTTCTGCTTGGGCAATATAGGGATGGCTTACACTCAGGACTGAGGTGTGCTGACAACACATGGCTTTACAATGCTGACCCTGAGTCAGTCCACACATTTTTCTTTTCATTAATATTAAACTGCCTCTCAAACTTCCCTTAAAAAAAAGAAGAAAAGGGTCTATCTAGGCTCTGTATAACCCAGTGACAGCAGTGCAAATAATTTCAGGTTGCTACAGCATGTTCTTCCACTCCACCCTTAAAATAAGGCTTTTGGTGAGAACACTGTTATGTAAGGCTGCAAACAAGATTTGGAACAATAATAATTGCCCAACTTGCCACCTATTTTAAATACGTAAGATGGAAGGCACTGAAATTCTCAATGATAATATTCAAAGAGCAAAGCACAGCAGTGCTATTACAATGAAATCTGATTCAGTATTAGGTTAAAAATAAGGTCAGGTTATTATTTGTTACTAGCTATTACTAATAATATACTTGTTAACCACAGTCAAATGAAATCACGATCTAAGAATAAGTGTGCCTGTGCAGTGAATATATCACGGTTCTCCTTTGTCCTTTAGCACATACACAAATAGATTTCAAAAGAAATTTTACCTCCCCAGGCTCTCTATTTAGAGGAAGCATTTAAGCAGCAGCCAGGACACAGCATGGCTCGGAACCAAACTGGAGAGCTGATGCTGAGCTGGGTGGCAAGGCAGAGGTTCAGCCAAGGCTGTTGTCATGCAAGTCACCTGGGACACCTCCCAAACGACACAGAGATCATATTAACACGCTTACAGAAGTCATGGGGACCCCCCCATCTGGGTTCACACCTCCTTCACTACAAGATACTGGCAGTACTATGAAGGAAACATACCTTTACCTCACGTTTTCTTGCTGCAATCCTTTTTGGCAGTCTTTCCACAGCTTAACTCTCCAGTCCCAGATGAATGTCATTATGACAATAACCGTGACGTAGTATTAACTGAAGAATAAGTATCTGGAAAAAAATTGCAATAGCCATGATATGCAGAGAATGTCATTCATTCACTCAAATGAATAGGCTACAGAATAGCTACGTCATTTAAGTGTTGCCAGGCTGAAATGTAACAGGATCACCAGCACAAGACAAGGAAAAGAGGCACAGAATAAAGGTGAGAGTCCCATTTATTGGTTAAACTGCACCGTGTACTTCTCCATTGTCTCATCACTTTGCAAGAGCACAGTTAAAGAGCAGAAATGTTATGACAAGCAAGGGCAAAACATCTCAGAGAGCTCAACTTTAATATCCTGAAGTCTGTGGGTACGGCACTTGGTCCTCCTGGATTTATAGGCATTTAATAGGATCGCAGTCTCCTTCCAAGGAAAACGATCCTCATTATGGCCCTGAAGCCTCCCCAGCTCCATTAGCCAGCTGCCTTCGTTTGGATTAGTTCCTGCATTTTGCTGTAAGTCTGTGCAACCAAGATTAGGAGAGAAAATATATCCTGCAGGGGTTTTAGCCATAATTCAGCCGTCACATTGTGTTGGAGATTTCACAAAAGTGAGCAGTACAGCCCCTTGCTAAATGTTGCGACTTGGAAAAAAATCCACTACCTCTTACAAGTCCTACATTTTTCAGATTCCTGAAGTAAATCATCTGAAAGCCAGAAACTGGTTTCTCCATAGTGTGCTGGCACAAGAAGCAAAGATGTGTATCTATCCCATGCCTAACACAGGAGACATTCTGTAGGAATTTTCTGTACAAGGCATGTGGGATGTGCTAAGTGTATGTCATTGATTAAAAAAAGACCCCACCTTGTATCACAGTATCTCCATGACAACTGCTTGTATGTATTAATAATTTGTTGTGGGCTTACACGTAGCTTATGGAAAAGACTGAACAATAGGAGAGTGTTTCCAAAGAAAGTATTTGTAACATGAGCTACGCTGATCAGAGCGCCACACCAGCACTCAGCAAGCCTAGAGCCTAAAGCACAAGCTTAGCAGGACATTTCACAGATGTTTACACTATTTGTTTAAAAGGAAAGAATTTAGCATGTGCCTGAGTATCTGTTGAACTGGGATCTTGACTCTAAATGCTTCTGTCATGTTTGTTGGTTGACTTTATTACCCGTTTCCTCACCAGGGCTGAAATCACCCATTTGTCCTGGCAGCAGGGGTGTTTGTCCCGTGCTGTGAAGATGAAGGCTGTGAGCTCAGGTAGGGTTTGCAGAACGATGAGGAACGTGGTGGCGTGCTCAGGTGCACAGCAGTGTGTCTCCTCCACCAGCACTCCTGCCCAACTGCTGAGCAGCATCCAGTGCCACGATCCTGGGGAGAGAATGCGACAAAATATCGGCAAAATATTAAAAACCCAGTACTTGTGAATGGGTGCTCTCTTTCTAGCCTTTTTGAGAGTCTTGACTAGGAAACATCTGTATCCATAATGATTTGAAACCATGACTTTCACAGTTACTTCATAACTACTTCTGTCAGTAAGACCTTACACTTCCTGCTTTCTTTACACCACCGGCATGAACTCTGAACCATGAAGTTTCACATTGTATGTCTTGTGGTGTATAAGGTGATTAATAATGAGATTTCACCCTTTAGAGAAGCCATTTTATTGAACTTTTAAAGTGAGTAGGCTCTGTTGATAGTGGTATTACTGATAGCACGTGACAAATCAGTGACATCTGGACTCTGGAATGAATCAAATATACAGAAATAATATTTACTTATGCTGATGTAACACAAATATCTGACGTAAACAGCTTCTCTTCTAGTTCCCATCTTTTGCAATTATTCTACTAAAGATCACAAGATTTATCTGACTTAATGGGACTATTAAGACACAAAATACAAATATGTGGTCTCAGCAAGTGGCCAGTATCTGAATATACGAGATATTACATGAAATATACCTCTGACTTCACCTGACCAGGAAAAGTCCCTTTCCCCATAGGGACAGTTGACTTCTACACTGATGTATCAGAGTCTATACTCTTTGCTTACAAAAAAAAGTATTAAAGAAAGCGACCATACATCAAAAAGCAACAACTATTACAATGTTGTATAGCCTCTTAATTCTGCATTTAGTATTACAACACCATAGCAACAGACATTTCAGACACGCATTGACAGATAATTTAGAACCGGTAAAATATTCAGAGAGAGAGAGAAGTGTGAAGAAAAAACCTAATTTTTGTGATCCTTACTCTACAATGCTTAATCAACACTACATTCACATCGTTGTACGATGCCTGGCAATATAAAACTGCATATTTAAATGCTGAGTGAGGTCTCTTATACTACAATGGAAATGGTGGTGTTACTGCAGTAACTGGTAAGATTATTGCGACTGCTAACACACACGTCAGTGAGTTGAAGACTGCTTTCAGACCATTACAGAAGTAGTTGGCAGTATGGGTAGTTTAGCAAAAAAGACAAATAACCTACCAACTCCGTGTGTGGAAACTTAAGTGCAGTCAGCCTGAAGGGTTGGCCTTTTTAAGGAATGCTGTAGGTATGAAGCTCCGGGATGCCCTTGACTCACCGGGGTAGCCGCACCCCGGTGATCTCCTCAGTTCCACACGCAGCGCCTGGCACACACTCACAAACTAAATACGAAGTATTATTACTGCCATCTCACATCTTAATCTTACTGGAGCACTGACAAACCCCCAACTTATGCAACACAGCAGGTATTCTTTCATTATTTCGTTCTCCTTTGAAGGCTCAGATAACTATCTAAGAAAGAAGAGAAAAGCAACCATGATTCTCTGAACTATTGATTATGATTCCCGAGTAGGAGGGAGGAATGAGATCTGATTTCTGATCCATACATGCACTATTCAAAACAACATGTGGATTAAATACAGAGCTCATACTTAAGATGGAGATGGCAACCAAAATATTGCCCTTCTCCGTAGAGTGTCAGATAACTGAATCCTGAATTTCCTGTGCTGAGTCCTGAATTCTCTCCTAGTAAATGGCAGAGCCCCTGCTGCAAGGAAGGAGTGCTGAATCACCCATCTCTTCTGAAGAACAGTTTGTCCTGGCAGCAAAGAGCTATGACTGAGTCTTTCCAAACTAAAAAGGTTCCTTTCTTAGGTGAGCACTCTAACAGTGTGCTCCTGTGAGCAAGCAGTGGGTTTGGGAACCATCACTTGCTCTAAACACACCAGAGATCATTATTGCAGGTTTTAAGGAGCCCTGTCTAATCCACAGTAGCTGTGTTTTCCCCACACTTATCAGATAAAACATCACAGTGCTTTGGTTGTAGTTTCATAAGTAAACTCCCTTTCAACATGGCCCCTTCTGTGATCCTCACCCCTTTCCACACGAAGAAGCAGAGAAGGACACAGATGGAGCAAAGAACACCTTTTCAAGCAAGGCAAGTTTTTTTTGTACATGCATTTTTTGCTGGCACCAGAGGGGGGATAATGTTGAGAGAGGACTGCCACCAGTGCCATCTTCCCATCAGCCTCAAGTGACCATCACCCAAGAGCAGAGAACACCTTGTGCTGGATCACAGTTAGAATCCAACAAGTTGCTCAAGCCCCATTTCTCTGGGGACTGAGGCACAGGGCAGCAAAGTTACAGTTCAGATTTTTCTGAATGTTCTGGGGAAAAAAAGTAAAAAATTCATTATTTTTTGTAGACGGGAGTATAATTAACTGGAGTTCTGACACCATGAGGAGGTCAAAGATGTAATCTACTCCAGTTTTGCCAATAATTTCATTATCTGTATGGGAAATACAGAGCTAAATGCAGTCTTAAAAAATCTGACTGTGCCAGAAGGTCAACAGTTATTAAAGAAAATAAACTTTAGCTTGGCAAATTACACAAGAGATGATGTTGTTCCTTCATGTTCTTTGCATTTGTTTGTCCAAGATCGTTTTGTGAGTATTAAGGAAAATGTGCTACAAAATAAATTCTTGAAATCTATCATTTTTCAATGAATAACATTTTTCCTTTTACTTCCCCAAGGATAAAGCAAAAAACACCTGAAGATACAAATCTATGCAAAAAAGTGCAAAAACATTCTCTAAGAGAATACCTGAGTTAGGTCATTCAAACAAACTGATGTCTACAGGAGAGTATGACACCAAGAAACCGAGACTGACCTGGGAAAGCAAACATTCTTTTCCCCTTGCTCACTGGGTAATTGTTAATTTGCTTCAAAAGTAGGGAAAGAATGTAACAATTTAGACTCAGTATTGGGCAAACCCTGACCAAGGCAATTAACACCTATTAACTAGGAAAAGTCCTTGTTAGCTTGGCAATGTCAACAGGGTACATTTTATCCAAACTTTGATTTAAGAATGCCTTCTTTTTATGATCATTTCATGTAGTTTCATGTAAGTTATTTGAGGTAAATCTTGCATTGACTAATACCTCTATAATTTAAAATGCAAACCACAACCAAATACCTAATCCATTACAAATCAGGTTCCTTTAATTCCTTTTTATTGCATCTTATTCATCTCTATCTTACTGATGTCTTTTCCTTTAGGTAGAAAGGAAGTCTGGGTACTCCAAGGTAGCTCAGACAACTAGTTTCCTGAATTTTGCTGAAAGCTTACACTGTGCCTCACTTATCCCTGCTCTCTTAAAAAATGGTAATAAACTCAAGCCTTCCAAGAACTCTTTCAGTTTTAAAGAACAGAGACACCACACAGCTTTTTGAATTTAAGCACTAGTGAGAAAGCCAAGAGAATACTTAATACTGAGAATCGAGCTGAAAAGATTTATTTCTAAGTACCTAACACCAGCAAGCACCCTCCACATCTGCGTTCCTGAAGGGACACAGTAATTGTATTCAGGACTACAGGGAAAAGCACAAACAGCACAAAAATCCACAAAGTGATTACAAACATGGCCCCCTCGACCCCTCAAGCGATATTTAGCAGGCCGGGCACCCTGCCCAGCCTGTGGCCCCTGAAAAGCCAACACTCAGCAGCACACCATGGACAGGCCGCCTGGCTCTCACAGGCGGGAGGGGCCGCACCAGGCCGGCTCCCTCACAGCAGCGGCCCTTACTCCCACCTCAGGCCTGCGGAGCCCCACTGAGGAGGACACCACCGGTCTGACAGGCTGCTAAGGCCGACAGTACCGGCTGCCCCTCACCGGGACCGGCCGGCCCCTCACAGCGAAGAGAAAACGACACCGCCCCTCACGCTCCGGGCAGGCGGGAAAAGCTCTTCCTTTTATCCCCCTTCCGCGCATGCGCCGACGCCCCCTCCCCGCCAGAGCGCCTGCGCCTCCCTCCCCCCCCCGCCGCTTTGTGCCGCGCGGGACCGCGCAGGCGCAGACGCTTCTCGTCCCACCGCTCGGGCCAGTCCCGCTCAGCCCGAGAGAAGGCGCAGGCGCGGCCCCGCCCACAGACGGCGCACGCGCTGTTGTCCCCCCCCCCGGTATCCACCTCCCCCCTCCCCTTTTCCCTGTAGTGGGAGCTGAGGCGGTGACGTCAGGAGCGGCGGCCATTACACGGTCTGGTGCGAGGCAGCAGGCGGCAGAGCTGCAGCCGCGGGGAGCGGAGAGCGCCGCGCCGGCCACCGCACTCCCAGCGCCCCGGGACGCCCTTCGCCGCCCTACTCGTTGCTGCTGTCCGTCGTTTGGGAGCCTCCGGTGTCGCGTGCGGCGGCAACAGCAGCAGGAGCCGGTGAGGAGGGGGAGAGCGGGATGGAGGAGAAGGTCTTCACCAAGGAGCTCGACCAGTGGGTGGAGCAGCTCAACGAATGCAAGCAGCTTTCTGAGGGGCAGGTGAAGAGCCTCTGCGAGAAGGTGAGGAGGGGCGGCGGCGGCGGTAGCAGGAGGCCGGGGTCGCTGTGGGGAGGCGGTGCCCGGTGAGGGGAACCCGCGGGGCCGGGGCGGCCGCTCGGCGGGAAGGAGCTGCCGTGTGTGGGGGGAGGGAGGCGCCTTTCCGCCGGCGGGAGGCGGCGTGGGGCCTCTCGGGGAGGCTCCGGTAGGGGCTGGCTGGAGCCCGAGCCGCCGGTGGAGGGTAAGCGGGTAAGCCGGGCGAGCTGCAGCCCCGCCGGCCGCTCTGCCGGGAGCCTGGCTCCGCCTCCCGCCTTTTCATCGCCTCCTAAAATGGCGCCGCGGCCGGGATTCTCGGGAGAGACCCCCGAGCGCCGCCGTCATCCCGGGGGGGGTGGGGGCGGTGAGGGGGCTCTCTTTGCCGTCCTGAGGTCCCGGGCAGCCTCGGTTGGGCTGGGGGGAGCCGTGTCCGTCTGTCCGGGCCGGTCGTGTGCGGAGAGAGGGAGGGTTGCGAGTGAATGGAGGCGACACGCTGTCACGATAGGGTCAACCTTTTAAAGCAGCTCCCGAAGCGGTAAGGTATTACAACGAAAATAAAAGCTTGCGGTGATTAGTCTTAAACTACATGGGGCGAAGAGCTTGAACGTAACAGCTTTGATTTTTTTTCCCTTCTTTTTATGATATAAATAAGCATAGACGTATTTATTATTAGTTGAAGGGTAGATGAGCTTTGGGGCTTCGGGGTTTTCAGGGTAAGATTCAGGATTTCGTTAAATTCTCAGAATAAAACAGTTGCGATTCCCAAATTCTCATTAAAACAGTTGAGATCCCCATATAGCTATTTATTTTTATGGTGGGGGGTGGAAAACGTTGAGACCTGGATGTTAGAAGTGCTGTGCTGAGTGAGGCATTTATGGTTTATAAAGGTCTTAAAATCAGTCCGAGATGGGTTGCCTTTTGAAATTCAAGGAAAAATTTGTTCTAATAGCATCCACCTGTATTTTCCAATTGAATCTAATTCTGGATGTAACTTAATAGCTGAGCAGGTGGGTTTCGTTTTTGGTTACTGAAGGCTTTTTGTATTCCTACATTTCTAGACTGAAGGAAGTAATATTTGTGGACTGTTTGGGACCTGGAAATAAAGAAATATGGGAAGTTATTGATGTACTGGATTCTAAAGAAGCCTGTGTACCTGCCACAAGAAGTAATTAGAACATTTTAAATTTGGCATTGTGCCTTCAAATACTCCAGCACGTTGTTTTGGAAGCGAATTGTTTCCAAAGGACTGTGGACTTTTATAAAGAACTTGCAGTAGTTTTGGCTAGACGGATTCTCCCTTGAGTCCAGATTGAGCTGACTAGTATTCTAGTAACTTAAAATTGTTACCATTACACCAGTTTGTGTATTTGAAGTTGTGTTACGGCAGTGTCACCACCTGGCTATTTTTCATGTCCCTTTTTAATGACAATGGTCCAGTTTCTTCCTTGTATCGCTTTGTTGGAGAGGCCACTGTTCCATGTGCCATCATTTGTAGACTTGATGGTACAGGGTCCTGAGTACCACGTGAACGGGTGTGTTTGTGAGGTTGTATGGTAACTTGCAGGAGCATGAGGAATATACAAAAAGCTTTCAATTTATGGGAGTTTTTGGTAAGTGAGAAGGCAGCATGCCATTAGAAATTCCTTACAGAAGATACTGTAGTCCCAGTCATCCTTGTTGAGCAAGATTCCATCTTCATTTTTTCTCTGGCAAAAATGGTAATGAGATATATTTCTAGATAAATGTGTAATTCTCTTCACAAACAATGGTAGATAAAAGCAAAGTTGTGTGTCCAACTGTTGTGTTTTGAGAAGAGAGATCCCAGGAATGCATGAGAGAAGTCTACCTGAAAAATACCATTTCTCAGTAACCTCCAGTTGCCTCCAGTTGGGTGGGAATGACCTAGCTCCAGACCAAAGCTAGGATTTCTCTGGGTAGCGTGATCCCGTGCTAGGGCTGAAATTCCCTGTCTCTGACTGGATTGTGGTCAGCACTTTGCAAAGTCCAGCCACATGGGTGGTTATGTTAAGGAGAGGTGATTTGTTGCTGATTACTAAAGGTGGATTTACTGGGACTTCCTGCTAAGAGGAGTTCAGTTTCTATGTGGTTGCTGTTGCAAGGAATTAGAAGCCGGCTCCCGAAATCCGAGTTTTCCATCAAGTCATTTCTCAAAGCGGGGTCTTACAGAATTCTGTGCCCTCCTGCTGAGGGACAGCATTGGCTTTAAAGCATTTTCGTGCTTCCAGCATTTGACTCTTAGAAACTTTGCTGAGTTGTGCTTCATGTTTTGATTGTCTTAAGTAGTTTCATGGGTGTAATCACACCCAAAGGTTATGTTTTTCCATAAATAGCTTAATGTGTTAAGGACAGTGTCAGATATAGCTACTGGACAGATAAAGACCCTACTAGTTATAAACTCACTCTTCACCACATGGAATTGTAGCTAGGACTAGTTAAAATAAACAAATAAATAACAAATCTTTATGAGGGCTTTTCCCTCATGACCCTATTTGATTGGATGATCTTCCTGACTGGTATTTCTTGATCTGCTAGGACTTCATGTGTGCAGACTGGTGCCTGTCTAATAAGAATAAGCCTAAGGACTCTCTTGTATTTCAGTATTGATATCTAAAGAACACAGCATGCTATTTACAAACGTGATAATTAAGTGTGGCCGTTTGTGCATCCCAGTTACTCTCTTAGTGCATCTTACGTTGTGCCTGGTTACCTGGGTGATGGTGGTGGTAACTGGGCAGAAATGTCTTTTCAGTCTAGGAATAATTTGTAACCATGAATAATACATAATACTTTCACTGGTGATTTGAAAAAGTATGAATCTCTGAGTGGCAGTTAAGTTATTCTAGGCTTAATGTGTGCTATATATTTTATGTTACATCAGTGTGTGACCAACTGTGTGTGCTTTGCTGAAGGATAAATGCAAGTTTTGAAGAAGTGGTCAAAATGTACCTTCTATAGTCACTGTTACGTATCAGCAGTGTCCTGTTAACACTGAATTCTTTATTGACTGTTGTCTGTGAACAGAGAGAGAGGAAGTCCTTTATTGCCAGGTGAGGGTTTTTCCACTGACCATTTGGTATGAAAGGATGCTGTTTTGGAACACTGTTCTGTAATCTGTGAAGTGGAGGGAAGTGGTGTTGTCTCCTTGCTGTTGTGTGACAGTCTAAAAACGTACAGAGGAATGAGTTGAATTTATGGATGGAGTCTCCGTTGCTTATTTCAGAAGGTATCTAGTGCAGGTGGAGGGAGAGGTATCAGAATCTCTCCCCTGGAAATACTAATCTGTAATTAGGTGAGTTTGAACATGACATCCAGTTTTTAGAAGACAATTTGGTCATAGGTGCTGCGTAGAGTGTTCAAAACTCTCTTCCCATGTACTTGAATTACTAATAAACTCGTCTGAATAGACAGTGCTGCTCTCCAGAATTTTTAAACTAAGTGAAGGGCTGGTACTGGTAAAGGCGTTCAAGAAACCTTAATTTGAGCCTTGTCTCCTGCAGCTTTTGTTCAGTAGCAATGATCTTGGTTTTGATTTGTCACCAGTGCTGATTTTCATAGTATAAATATGTTTCTGGGACATACTATTCTCTGGTATGTACCTTGTTAGTGGTGTATTTTTATAATTTTATTTCCCCATTGCAGAACTTCTACCTTTGTTTAACACCAGATCTTCCAAGGTAGATTTTCTGAGACTCATGGCAGATGAGAACTGCCCAAACGTGTGTGTACCCACTGCAACTGTGTGAGCTGCATGGACTCCTTAAGTGCCTTAGTTTTGGGAGGGCAGTATGTTACTGATGAGTGTTTCTTTGGGGGCAGCTCCCTCCCCTGCAATCAAGGTTCAGTTCCTCTAATGCATAGACAAGTTTTTTGAATCTGGTGTTTTTACTTCCGAGTTTAAGCTATTGCTGGCCTGAGATGTCAGCCTGAGATTCCCGGCAGAGGCAGGTCCCTTCTGCCTCCTCTGCTCTTGGGGAATTACCTTTTTTAGCTGATTATTTCTGCCCAGAATTGAATGTTTTAAACTATCCCCAGCTGCATTTGCAAGGGCTTTTCTATTAGGTCGCTGCTGAATTTCTGTAACTGCATGCCTAACATCACCTATAACTATTCTTCAAACTGAGATGATTGTAAAAATGAATGTTGCTATCTGAACTTGCTGCAAATCAACTGAAAAACCTGCCCCAGCAGAATTCCCAGCCTAGTGAGAGTTTCCTTGTGATGGGCTGTGTGTTGGACAAGTCCTGTGTCCCTCCACCCCTTCCCCTGGCAAAAAGAGAATGTCTGGAAGACAGAGCACTTCAGTTCCTTCTTGCTGCTGCATTGGCTTCTGGATTCACAAACAAGGAAACCTTTAACCTTCTGCCAGTGATGGGAGGACCCTCTTCAGTGGTTTCAGGGGCTGTGGGAGACCAGAAGCTGCTTTAGGACTCCTTTGCTGCTGCTTTGTTGAAGATACCAGGGGATCAAGCCACTGATGGATGCATATTGTCAAATTCCATCTCTGAAGAGTTACAGGTGTATTGTGAAAAGCTTTTTGTGACATTTTAATAACTGTGTTTTAGATTATTCTGGAACACTTCTACAGAAAAAAGATCATTTCACTCCCAGTGTTCTGTGTGGTGGTTTTTTTTTTTCTTTAATGGTGGGTAATATAAAATGGAAATTGTCTCTTTACACAAAAGGCATTTGAAGTGTCAAACTTGCCAGCCTTCTCGCCTAGTCCTGATTATACTTACAACACTTTGATGTATGTATGAGAATTGTTTTGTATGTGCCAATTCTTGTAGCTTCAGCAGCTTTCTAATTTTTTTCAATTTTAGGAAATTCTGTAAGATTGAGTTGCGGTGGCATGTTTGGTTGTTTTTTTTTCCCTCTAATTGCAGTATTAGTTGTGATCGAATGGTTTTAGGTGTTGTTTTGGGCATAGCTTAAGAGAACAGAAGTAAGCACTCATGAGTTGGAGCAAGCTCCTATTGGAGTTCTACCATTTGAAGGCACAGATCGTGGATGAGGCCATGGATCTGACGTCTTCTAAATCCACCTGTGGTGAGGCTGTTGCCTCCTCAGATCTGATGACGGTGCTGCTGTCATTGCTCCCTGGCCATTTTCGGTTAGTCATTAAGGGTTGCCTTAACCAGTGTAATAACCTGCCCTGCCTGGCTGTGGCTGACAGGAGGCAAGGAGGCTTCCTATGAAAAGGGATCAAAGGAGCAGTGATTGAATTTCCATCCTTGCTTAGGCACCCTTCAACAACACTGCCCCTACATTCAGTAACACAGTTGTTGCCCTCTCTTCCTTTTCTTCAGGCAATACATGAAGCTGGAAAAACAGTTTATTCCTGGCTAAAGATACTGGAGCTCAACTGCTCAGTAGTCAGGTCTCCAGTATTTGTGCTGGGTATATTAAAAATGCCTTCCAGTACAGGCGTTACATGCTTCCTAGTTGGTTTTGAAGTACGTTTCTGGAGTTTGACATATGCCTACCCGAGCTTCCAGTCAGTCTCCTGACTGGACCTCACTGTGCCTACCTGTGGTTGCAGTTGTTTGAGCAAAAGAGTTTAAAACTTTTCAAGTTTATCTCCAAGTCCAGCTTTGTGGATCCGGCACAATTAGTTTCAGAATAGCTTTAGCCTATTTAGTTTGTTTTAACAAATTGAATGATAAAAAATGAATGTGGGACTGAAGATCATCTCTGTGTAAGTGGTCAGCTTCATGCTCATGTGTTTCTTGGAGCTCCCATGTGGAGAGGAAGGCATCTGGATTTCCTGAGCTCTATGTCCTCCTGTATTTTTTTAAAAAAGATTTTTCTAGACTTTGATTCTCCTTTAATGCAAAGGTAAAGTCATTAAGATCTTTTGTAGGAAGAAAAGTAATGACATGAATTTCTTCCAGAGGAGTCCCTTCCTAACCTTATTTTCTGTGTGCTCTTGTCAATTGCTGATACTTAAATAGCAGTTCCTCTTTCCTTCTCCCAAATCTGCCTCTGAGGGAAATAAAGCTCCTTTCAGTTACTCTGAGTATGTGAGACTGCTAATGATTTATTCAAATGGAAGTTGAAGAGACTATCAAGGCTGCAAGTGGTGTCGGTCATTGCTTTGTAATATGAGGGGATAGAGGGTTATTTCCCAGAAATTTACCGCCTGCATGCTTGCTTGTGGAGCTTCTGAAATGTACAGGAGACAAAAGAAGGTGGTTGTCTCATTAAATCTTATACTCAGTACTGGTGTTAGGATTGATCTTCTGCTTGGCCAACGTCTTGTGTTCAACTGGGCTCTCTTCTAACCAAACAGGAATTGCTGAAGGAGGAAGGGAGCAGATGCTGCTGAGTTGGGGGAGCGTTGGAGAAAGGCGCTTTGCTGTGTGTTGTGAAATGCAGAGCTGATTGGGTTGGATGTTTTTTTGTTCATTGACAAATAGTCATTGATACATAAGCTACCGTACTGTCATTTTGTGTGCTCTGAATGAAAATAAAACTTCTGAGTTCCTTTGTTAGTTGTGTTTGCACTGTCCCAAGAAAATTAAGGGCTACAAATATGTAGCTGGAGCTGTGACTCTTTGACCAGTGTGGCTTGTTTTGCTTTGCTGAGTTCTGAACCTTCAGGATTGCTGGAAGTGATAGAAGTTAGAAATGGAGTTATAGGCACTACTTAGAAACCAAAGAGGAGGCAGATTGGTTATTTTCTGTTTCAGTCCTGAGAAAAGACTATTTTGCTGCTGTGGCTGCTTCTGTATGGATGGAAATCCTGTTTTTGCTTAAGAATACTAAATAGATAAATGTCAATGGGGAGCTTTGTATTTTAATTTTATTCCTGCTTATACATTCACATAGCACTCCTCAGTGGGTTCCAAAGATCAGCATGAATCAGTTTCCCATTTGTGTCCTATGTGATGTGACTGCTGTCCTGCCTTCTTCACGGAAGAGTGATTTTGGAGGCCTGTTTTTTCTAGTTTTGTTTAAACTGTCAGCCAGTGAATGAAAATACCTTTTTTTTTTTTTTTTTTTCTCTAAGTGAGATGGTGAGCCCATCTTTTGTCTGAAAATGTTCTCTTTTCTCTGCAAGTAAGGAGTGGGGGGAAGATGAAATTAGAGGAGACAAATGCATTGACTTTGTAGAAGACTTGCTGACTGTAATGGATGACTTTGCTTGCAACTGGAATCTCTTCCAGGCGATGGACCTTTGGCCAGCTAAAACCAGTATTCATCCCAATTAGCTGATCATTGTGCCTTTAGTCACATCCTGTGCATCTTGTCGACAGGAAATTATGGGTGTGGTTGAAGTCTTCGATCTCATCAAAATATCTTTATGGTAACTACAAATACCTAATACTTTTTTTCTTGGTTACAGTGGATGCTTCTGAGCACACATGTTACTAGACAGCATGGTGGGCTGCAGGTGTGAATTCTGGTCTGCCAAGAATGACACATTGCCATCTGCAACCATGATTTTGGAGCTGTGTTGTCTAATTAAAATAATGATTGTATTTCCTTTACTGAGTTAGTAGTAATCTTTTGATAAGTGCTTTATAGTGCTGGATCACTGCTACGCAGCAGTTTCAGGCACTGCTCTACAGTTCTACAAAGGCACAGTAATGTTTACTGCATTTTTTTTTTCTTCTGATATGCATCAGATTTTTTTCAGGCTAGGTACTTAGTTTGAGCTGTCAGAGCTCCTGCTAGAATGTAGGGATCTAAGAAGGGGTAGGAATAATTGAGAAATCTTTGTATTTTAAGAACAGTGTTTGCATAGAAGATGTGCTTTGTAAACAAAGGCAAGAAAACAGTGCTTTACTGTTCTTCTGGCCATTTAGAAGATGTGCAGCAGTCCAGGAAGGCTTTAATTCTTAAATACTAAGTTATATTTTCATGCAGTGCTGCTTGCTTTATGATAAAGTGAAAATGTGTCATTTTCTTGTGTGTTTAAA
>BJBW01002185.1:14627-26447 GCA_004320125.1 Scolopax mira | reverse complement strand
CAAGTAAGTGTGATTTCAAAATGTGATTTGAGACTGTAGTGGTGGAAAAAATAGTTAAACTGATTTGAAGGTAGGGCCTGTAACTGTAAATGTAGTAAGTTGTTGACACTGTTTTTCTTACATTTATGTTTTTTTAAGTTGTAGAATGTGGGTGGGTGTGCTTAGGAGGACTTGTGGTGTGGGGTGCTTAGGAGGACTGAAGTCGTACAGAAGTTCAGGGCTGTCTTAAGAACTGAAAAAAAGCCTGAGAAATGCAAGCACTAATAAGTGTTCAAGAAAAATCTGTTTCAGAACTGTAAATGTTTGTTCTAGTGATAGGCAGTGGAACCTGGATGTTACAAAATGTTGATGTCAAAATACTGCCAAGGTATTGCACTATTCTCCTTTTTGGCAATAAGTCACTGGGGTTTTGAAGTACAAGGAGTCAGGTGTGTGTCTCTTCCCGTGTTCTCCCTCATCAGGGGTTTGACCAAGGAGTATTTCCTGATACTGAAGGCAGCTGAAATATCTACAGCTTCTCCTCCATGAAGAGGTGTCTGAGAGCTGCTGGTGGGAAGCCCAGTTTGATGGGAAGATGGACAGGGATGGACCAGGAGGGAGTTGGGGGATGTGGCTGAACAAGGAGCATCATGGTGTGTCTCGGGGAAGGGGTCTGTAAAGAGGGAGTGGAACCAGATGAGGTTGTTCAGGCAAAGTCAGGGTCATGGCTACTTCACTAGTATTAGTGGCAACTTGCCTTTGTGAAATTGCACTATGACGTCTACTCTGGTCTTACCAATTTGTGGGTTTGTTATGTTACATTAAAACAATTTTTGCCCTCCACTTTTATAGGAATGAATTTACTGTGGAAATTCAGGGTATGGTTGACAGGCCACTTGTTGGTGGCTTGTTTTCAGGGTGTTATTTTTTTTTCCCCTTCCAGCTCTGCTGAAGCTCTTCTGTAGAGGCAAGTTTACAGCTTAAGCACTTCAGTACAGGCCACTATTAATGCTGTGGGACACAATAAGGCTGCAGATGGATCAAGCAGTTCATAAGACAGTTTTTCATCAAACTTGTTTCAGAACATGAAAATGCCCAAATCCCTGCACCAGCATTCCTCCACCGCGGGATTTAAATAGAGATTGCTGGTTTGCAAGTTGACCTGGAACAGTCTTTTTCCATCAGAGTAGCTGTCTGACTTCATCTACGTGTTTGGTTATATGCATATCTGAGTGATTTAATGTATCAAAAAATGGAGGAAGCAACATCTCCGTTGCTGAGAACTGTGCTGTTTTAATCTCGGTCAGCATAAACGTTTCATACCTTTGATGAAAAATGAATGCTGCCTTCTTTGTGCAAGGCTGCCAGTGTGTGAAGAAAATACAGTGCTAGAAAGCATGCTAATTAGAGTAGGGTTGTCTTATACCGAAGTGCTTTAAGTATCTGTAACGTTCTCTGTCAAAAGAATAATTAAGATGGCTAATGCTTCTGAATGTATAGTGTATTAGAAGAGGCTAAGACTGTTAAAATACCTTCAAAACATCCGGTGAGTGTCACTGCATTAAAATGAACTTAAGTCAGGCTATCTTAAAATAAATCTATACTTTGAGCATCTACCACAAGCCAGCAATGACCTATCTTTAGTCCTAGGCACGGCATGAGTGGAAACTGTCATATGAGGTTGACTTTTCGTGTAAATCTGACTGCAGAGAGATTTAACTCTGCAATATCTAAAGCTCTGGCTTGTGCGGGGTGCTTAATTGTGATTCCATCTTTGCATTTCTTTCCAATGTTGAAAAAAAAAAAAAATCTTGAATTTCTTGAATCTCCATCACTAAACTGTGTGTTGCTGGGACTTTCCTGGTTTGAAGTGAGCGTGGTCATGGTGAGCCTGGCCAATGTGTGGGAACAGTGAGACTGCTTTTGGGGGTCACTGTCAGTCACTGTCCTCCTCACAGCTTCGTGAATGGCTGGAAGCTTGGATCCAGCAGCCTGTTTCTTAGGAGATTGGCTCATGTCAATAACCAGAATTTAATATTCTATTTAGATTTTAATTTCAAATGTTTCTTTCCTAATCTTTTAAAATCTAATGCTCTTCAGATTATGGTGATTTTTTTTTTTTCTAGTGTTTCAAAATATTTATTTCCTTAGCAGAAGTGCCATCCAAAACGAGTATATTTTCAAACCTGTGGGGTTAGGTTTGAAAAAATTAAGAAAAATGAGCCTAAAATGAGTATGGGATTGTTCCACCATCTCTCTTACACTGATAGACAAAATATGTCTGATATGGTGTGGCCTGTGCATAGGTAGGACTTGGTGCTATTTCTGCAAGTCTTGGGTTATAATGTAATTTTTTTTTTTTAATATATACACTTTCTTGTTCTGGTAACTAGGTAAAAAAGACCCTTTATGAATAGGAACATTGGCGGTTGAAAGGCATGGAAATCTTTGTAGATGGTAACATGTAAATGTGTTACTATTTATATTTCTAATACCCTCTTGATTTAGAAAATTATTGGGGAGTGTGTTTAGTGACTGTTCTGAGAACAAACTAACAACTGGTGGTGTGATGGTATTTTTAAGGGATTATTGTGTTATTTCAAAATTAACCTTTCTGTTGGATGCTATATTTAGCTTGTGCTTCTTCATGTGAATTGCCTTTGTCTGTGATTTTTTATGTATGCAATTTTGTAGGGAAAATGGTGATGGCAAAGATGTTTCCCTACTTTGGTTTATAAAGACTTGCTTGTTGATTGTTGTTTTATGCTTCAGGGAACCATTTTTGTAGAAAATCTGAAGTTATTTTTATGCTGGAAATGATTCCTGAAGTAATCTCAAGGAGGGAAAAAAGAGCATCAAACCAAATTTCTGTTAGTAATGCAGGGTTGCATAAAGCAAAATCTTATTTTAAGTAAAGATAACTCTTACCTCAAGTGATTCCAACAAGGAAGAGACAAGAATTCATAAAGAGAATGGGTGGTAGAGAGCTGGAGGTGGTAGAGCATACTTTGAACAATATTTGTAGATAAACTCAGAATTTATGTGTTCTTTGTTCTTCTTTTATAGGCTAAAGAAATTTTGACAAAAGAATCTAATGTACAAGAAGTGCGATGTCCAGTCACAGTCTGTGGAGATGTCCACGGACAATTTCATGACCTCATGGAACTTTTCAGAATTGGAGGCAAATCACCAGACACAAACTATTTGTTTATGGGGGATTATGTTGACAGAGGCTATTATTCAGTGGAAACAGTCACATTGCTTGTAGCTCTTAAGGTAACTTCCCTTCTCAGCTGTACAATTCCGTATAAAACATGTATAATTCCTGGCCTGAACTACACTGGTAATATCTCTTACGGTTTGCGCTGCATTGGTGTTACTGGTACAGAACCTGAGGTGTTGACTCTCTTAGTTTTCTAAGATGCTTCTGAAAATAAAATTAATCTTTATGTGGAAGCATTTTCTAAAATAATTTCTGTGCTTATTTTTTACTTGCCAAAGTAGCAATCTTCAATTTGCTCAGAAAGATCAGTTTAATGCACAGATGTAGTGAATTCCGTTAGTAACAATAAATAAAATTTGTAATTCATCTCAAAAGTATCTGGCAACTGAAGATTTGAATGAATTACCCTTTCTTTCCTCAAAGGTTAGAATTGAATTTTCATCTTAATAAGGGTTTGTTTTTTATTGCTTTATTGACATGTGATGGGGGGTGAGGGGTGCAAATTTTCTTCAGAAACACGTGGATTTTGATGCCTCTAAAATAAATTGTTATGTTCAGGTCCGTTACCGTGAACGTATCACAATTCTTCGAGGGAACCATGAAAGCAGGCAAATCACACAAGTATATGGTTTCTATGATGAATGTTTAAGAAAATACGGAAATGCAAATGTCTGGAAATACTTCACAGACCTTTTTGATTACCTGCCTCTAACTGCCTTGGTGGATGGCCAGGTATGTTGAAATTTGACAAATGTAAATGTTACTGGTTGGAAAGGGAGCTATTAATGCTGAATTCTATCAGCTCTCAGCTTTAAAGGAATCTCTCGCAGATTTTTTCCTAATCATTTCTACTAAACAATTATAGTTGCACTGATATAATTAATATAGATAAATGAGATAACCTTCATATCTTTAACTCTTCCAGATTTTCTGTCTACATGGTGGCCTCTCCCCATCGATAGATACACTGGATCACATCAGAGCACTTGATCGCTTGCAGGAGGTTCCCCATGAGGTACTGAAAAATAATACTCTAAACTTGGGGGATTCCTGATTCAGCCTGATATATTGGGTGTTTGAATACATGGGCCAGAAGTGAAATTCTAAACAGCTTAGCAGTATGAAAGTACCCTTCTTCCTGTTTAGTTTTTGAGGAAAAAGAGGCGTGTTCTCGCCAAAAGAAACACGTTCAGTGTGTTCAGAATCTCAGCAGGTCCCACTTAATGATCTCTGAGGTGAGACCTACTTTTATGAAAATAATTCATTCAGATTAACTTCTTGATAGTCTTTAAGTGTTGACTGCGCTGGCTGCTCTAGTTAATAAGTATTTTTTTAAGAGTTAAAGAGATGCTGCAACAAGATGTGTAGGGTTTTTGTGGGGCTGTTTTATAATTCCCACTCAATTTCTGAAACATCATCTACGTCTCTTACAGGGTCCGATGTGTGACTTGCTATGGTCAGATCCAGACGATCGCGGTGGCTGGGGAATCTCTCCTCGAGGTGCTGGTTATACGTTTGGACAGGATATTTCAGAAACCTTTAACCATGCCAATGGCCTTACGTTGGTTTCGAGAGCTCATCAGTTGGTAATGGAGGTGAGCAGGATCAGGCAGCCTGGGTGTTCAAACCCCTGATTGTGGTGTTGGTACATTAATACCTTACTCTGTGTGTCAAACAACTGATAATCCATCTGAGAGTCTTCCAGAAACTCTATTTTGACATTATTCATGTGCTACTGAAGGAATTTCTCCATTTGACAGTGGAGCAACCTTTATGTTTGGCCTTTTTTTTTCTGAAAAGTTACAGTAACATCATAAACCAGGTTTAATACTAGATGTGTTACTGCATTTCTCTGTAGGTAAAAAGGTTCTTAAACATAAATGCTGAGTCCCTTGGTAAGAAAATGCATATAAATATGTATGCCTTAAAGAAAAGATGTATTTTTCCATTTTAACTTACATGTGTGGTTTTGTTCTTAGTCTCTAGTTATTCCTGGCAGTAAAGGTTTTTTAAATATATGTTCTGGATTCTGGTTTTAGTGATCAGAGCTGAAGATTCAGAATAGAGCATCTCTTTCAGAATTGCTGTTTAAATTTTTGACATGAATGCAATGGAGAATTCTTGTTGATACTTAAAAAAAAAATGTTTAGCTCACGCTTACTAATAAAAATCAACATTAAAAGGCCAAAATTCCCTTTTTTTCTCAAGAAGACAAAAAAAATACAGCCTTAATATTATTTAAAATGACTACAAATGCCACCTAGGGATTTGTGCATTAAAGCTTCAGTGTAGTGGTCAGATGGTTATATGGGGTACAAGAAATGAACCTGATTCTTAGAACTACTTTTTTTTTTTTCTCTCCAGGGGTACAACTGGTGCCACGATCGGAATGTAGTAACAATTTTCAGTGCTCCAAACTATTGCTACCGTTGTGGCAACCAGGCTGCAATTATGGAACTTGATGATACTCTAAAATACTCCTTGTAAGTATGCTTAAAAATAAAATTTACGTTGTACGTGATTTTAAGGTAGCTTCTGTAGCAAGACACCTATTAGTTATCGTGTTAAGGTGTGGGAGTTTTTCTTCCCTGCTTTTGGGAGGTGGAGTGTGTGTGGAATTGTTGGGTGAGCCCCATCTCGAGTCTTAGAGTCACGTATCTGGAAGGGTTGTTGCTGACATGTCTTTTCTGTCAGATTGAAGTGAGGCTCCTCAGTTTTGTTTTATAGGAGGAGTTTAATGAAATACTATAGAAGCGTGTGATTGGAGAGTAGGAGTGATCTGTCATATCTGAGGTAATGCCCTCTAATCTAGGGCAGGACTTGGAGAATCTTGGGATTCCTCACGTTAGGTTGTTTTAATGAGATTTCTAGTTAGCTACCTCAACAGCAACTTGATTGCCAGAAAAGGAGGCAAAGCATTGTGTGAACTGCCCCTTTGCCAATTATGGGCGACTTGAACTTTCTAAATGTATACTAATGTTTGACCAATTTACGAGTCTTTAAGCTAATATTCATTTCTCTTCAGTCCATAGTAATAAGGGGAGTTTAAAATATGGGGATTATAAGTACATATTAATAGAAGGAGCAGAAGAAGTTGAACGCTACTTCTAGAAGACTTTAATGGTAGAAGATGACTTTACTGGGTTAGGACCGTTGCTGCTGTTGACTCACAACAAAACAGACCTGAAAGTAAAGCGAACCCTTGTGGTTTCATTAATCCCTGTGCTTTTCAGTTTGCAGTTTGATCCGGCACCACGTCGAGGTGAACCACATGTGACTCGTCGCACCCCAGACTACTTCCTGTAAAGAGATTTTAGACCTGTACAGTATTGCCATGAACCGTATGTTGACCTAAAGAAAATGGGAAGAGCAACAGTAACTCCAAAGTGTCAGAAAATATTTAACATTCAAACTTGTTTTCACATGGACCAAAAGACGTGCCATATTCAAATACAAAGCCTCTTGTCGTCAACAACTGTGACCACTTTAGAATGAACCAGTTCATTGCATGCTGAAGCAACACTGTTGGTCAAGAAACCAGTTTCTGGCATAGCGCTATTTGTAGTTACTTTTGCTTTCTCTGAGAGACTGCAAATAATAAGATGTAGACATTAACACCTCGTGAATACATTTAACTTTCCATTTAGCTATAGCTTTATTCAGCATGACTGTAGATAAGGGTAGCAGCAAACAATCATTGAAGCTTAAAGAACATTTTTGAAATAAGTACCAAGGCCTCATTTGTTCTGAAACTGTTTGTTTGTTTTATTTTCAGGGAATACTGTTTAATTTAATTGTATTGATTTTTTTTTTTTTTTGTCTGCACTCAGTTCCCTCTTCCACTCTTTGCCCTACCATATTGTCCCTTGTAATTGTCCAAGGATAGTGAATTTCTTTGAACAGAACTGTTTTTTTCTGTAAAACAATGTTACTGCAGGACAGAGCTGCAGTGTTTTTCATAATAAACTTGTGAACTAAGTATGGAAAAACGTCAAATCCTAATTGCATCTCAGGTCAACTGTGGCTTAATAAACTTGACGTGTAGCTGGATGGGGTTTCTAAACTCGCCTAGAAATTTCCACCTTAAATAACTAAAACAGAGGTGATTTGGAGTGTGCTGGAAAACTCTGACCTTCTGAATTGTATCCCAGGGAGGTGCCTGGCCCTTGATGTCACCAGCTGAGAACAGACCTTGCTTGTTACTGATATGTTGTGCTCTTTCCCTCTTGGTGCTCTACTGAAATAGTCAGAAATGGAAAAATATAGGATAACTCAATGGATTGAGCATGGCTTTTTTCCAAGTGTAAATCTAGATCCGACCTATGGAAAATGTAGGTGCTAATACTTCAAATCATTTTCTGAAAAACTAAGAATAAAACCAGTTTTCTAAATATTAAAGGAAATAACTTCAAATGTAGTACTACGTGTATTGCCCAAGCTTCCATTCTGAAAAACTAAGTGGTATGGGGTTTATGTTAACTTCCCTTAAAATACTTCCTTTCTACTAATTTGTTTCAGAAATTCAAATTTTATGCCCTCTTAAGGCTTGTGCTTGAAACTTATTTGGCTTATTTTAAAAAGATGTACATGGCCATTGTTTTAATAGAGACGACTCTTTATATTATTTGAGAGTCTTTAAATTCCTTGGGCATAATGTAGGTTTTACAATACCATGGAAATTTTTTTTTTTTTTAACTGATCGCTTTTCTTAAAAGTACAGAAATTTTACAAATGTCCCACCTTACCTGGATCTCTAGTCCTGGACACACTTTTTGAGGGCTTTCTTGCTTTTCTTCTGGAAGGCAGCTTAATTCTCTGAGTTGCCAAGAAGGTGCTGCATTTCCCCAGGTGTTACTTCATCCCTTTGATGAAAGGCTTGTGTGGTTGCTTTCTATTTTCTTGAGGAAAAAATTCAGATTTTTTCTGCATTCAGATTTTTTTCTAAACCTCCTGTAAGTTGGATTCGAAATGGTTCCTGGGGAGTGCTCAGTCTCCTGCAGTTTGATCTCCTATAGGAAGAAGTACTTGTTAAAAATAAGTGCATCTGAAGTGTCTTTTTTTAGCATCTTGGGAACTTCTACTTTGATCACTATTAAAAAAAACCCTCACCCTTTGCTGTAGAGAGAACTTCACTTTCATTTCCTTTCACTTGCCGTTCTCTGTGTTTTGTAGCTAGAACTTTGTGCCATAATTGACACCATTCCTTCAAGGGTAATGACTTTGCCCTATTTTTGGTTTTCCCTGGTACTTTAATTGCTGTGACTCATCTCCTGCTCTGGGGGGAGGCAGTTGCTTCATTTGTTCAGTTTCTGTACACAAACACAAGCAGTTATTAGTAAAATCAATGGAAAAATGTTAAAAATCACTTCTTGCACTTTCCCCCATAATTGTGCTGTGACTGGCTGTTTGAAGAATTCGTTGAGATTATCACACTGCAAACAGAAAAATGTTAACTCTGGAGACTGGCCACCAGCAGTGCTAAATAGCAAAAAATCAAGTTTGGAAGATACAAGAGGAGAAGGAAAACTCAAGTAGAAATAACTCCTGTTTGATTTATTTATTGGTAACTGATTTATTAAAGTTTACCTAAGGAAAAGCTGCCTGTAGAGAAATGAGCATAATTAGGGTTTGCACTTATTTCAGAGTGTTGAAATCAGTCCTTCACTACGCAGATTGGTGAATTCCACGAAATGTGAAATCCCTGGAAATCCCAGATTGTGGTAGTTCAGTATTTTTAAAAGTGGGATAGTTAAACCCAGGCTGAAATCAAGGTTTGACTTGTTAAAAGGCAGCTGTCAAGGAAACTTGGCACTTCTCTGTGAACTTTTCTAAGAAATTCCTCTTTTTTTGGTCCTGTTTCTCAGAATTTGGATAGAATCAGTGGAATCTTGTGAGATACCTGGGGAGAGTTTTGAGTGTTCCATATTGCATTTGACTTGAGTGACACCAGTGTCCTGTCATTTGGCTGTTTACATGAATTTGTGGATCAGACTGAAGTGAGCACCCTTTGTGGTCCTTCTGAAATAAAGGATTATTAAATCCAAAAGAAAAGGCAAAATCACCCTTCTACACAGGAAAATGTTCAATAACTTCATTTTTTAAAGGAAAAATGGGACGGATGTGTAGTGTATAGGTTGTTAGGGGTTTTCACACTCTTCTACATTTCATTTTCAGAAAGTAATTGTTCATTAAGAGCCTGGGACAGTCTTTGCTCTGGCAATTTAGAAATTCAGTCTGAATCTTGTAGGAAAGGGGGACATCCTTTGCCTTTAAACCCACAACTCTTACCCAAGTGCGAAGTTTATCTGGGGCCTTTTTTCATAGTTCAATAAACACATTCCTTTCTTTTTCCCCCTTTTAACCCCTTCATCTTCATTTCCTTGGTAACTCTTGATGCAGCTCCCTCTGTGGGAGGAGCTGGGCCCTAAAGAACAGGAGGGGCTGAAGGAAAAATGCACTTGTTCATTCTGGAAAAATGGTCTGTAAGAAGAGGCGAATGTCATCAAATCACAATTTGGAATTTCAAATTAAATGCTGCTCCAAATTCATTTAAATGAAGGTGTGGCTCTGCTCTTGCCACCTTCACGTGCTGTTCATCACTCACTCGCTAATTAATTGCATTTGTCTGTGTGCTGAGCGCTCAGGGAAACTCAAGCCATGTTTTAAGGGGTTTAGAGTAGGTTAAAGCAAAGTTTTACCCAAGAGAAATGGGTTTTTTGATTGGTTTTTGAAGTCGGGTGGAATGTGTAGGGTGCCTTCTTTGTGCTGCAGCCACTGCTCTGTGGAGTATCCACCCTGGAGTGTAGAAATCTTGCAGTCCCCCTGAATACTCTAAAAAAGCCCCACGGAGTCCCTGAGTCAGCCTCCTGTGGGTTTTTAAGAAGTTATTTCGGTGCTGCTTCTGGATGAGAATAAAGGCAAACTGCTCTCTTGAGCAAGGGGCTGGCGTTCTCGAGTTCCCTGGCACATCTACAGGGGGAAAAAATAAAAAAAAAAAGGCTGAAACAGCACTTTTGGTTTTGAATGAAGCGGTGCTGCGTGTTTTAGCCTTTCCAAACCTGTGCTGTGGCTTAAAAGCTTTGAGATGGGTTGAACTGCAGCTCCTGATCTCTTAATTACTCTGTGATGAATAGAACTGGTTTTGGATGAAGATTAACTGCTTGCTGCCAGTGTATAAAACATTAATCACTAATAATACCTAAATATTACATAATTAGTCTTAATTTGGGAAACATATAAAGCCTGGTTGGATGTAGTAGTTTTTAGAATAGGAGGGCACCGTAGCACTGGAATGGGTTCACCAGCCAGGCTGCAGAATATCTGGCCTGGGAATTTTTTGGGATTGAGCTAGGAAAAGCTGGAGCTGGGCCAGCGCCGCTTTGGGGAGAGCAGAGTCCTTCCAGCTGATGTTTTTGTGTTTAAAAATGTAAGATCTTACCAGGTTATGGTCCAGGAGACTCAGGGCCGGTAGTTGCCCTGTTGGCTCCTCCATCAAACCGCTGGGAAGGTGTTGAGGCTTCTTTGGTTGTGGTCAACTGGAAATAAAAGGGGGTGTGTTTTTGTTCCAGTAGCTTCAAATCGGTGTCAGTTTGGTTTTGGTGACCCCCTGGCTCTGGGGAGGGAAGAGGAGCAGCACCATTGGGGGTGAGTATCCCCCAGGAAAACGTACAGGCAGGTCCTTCTGATAACCCCTTTTTGCAGCTGTTTGTGTCATTGCACAGAATTCTGTAAATCAAACTAAAACCTTTGCTATTTGGTCATCTTGACTTCTGTATGTACCTTCCTCATCAGATTTCCCCCAAACACCACTGGGGCTTTTTTGGAGATGTTGAGGTTCTTCCAGATTTTTATTAAGTATATAAACTGCCCTCTGGATGATGCATTTGAAGACCAAGTGCTGAACTGTTGAAGAGGAGTGTACCTTTAAAACAGCACGATTGATTGGGCTGAAAGGCTTAAGCCTGGGTCCCAACTGCCTTTGTTTTTCAGGCAGTTTGATAAACCCGCCACCTCCTGCCTCATTTGTGTCAAAATTTGTCTCAAAATCTGTGTCAAACCCCCTGTTTTTATCCCTGCAATCTCTTTAAAAAATGCTTTGAATGAGCCTGACTTCCGAAAGACACTGTATTTATGCCCATGGACTTTGAAACCTCAAAGCAACTGCTTTTTATCATCTGTGGCGTCAGAACCAGCCCAGAATAATCTGCTTTTTGGACTTTGAACAGCTCCAAGGTTGAAGACAGGTTGGCAACCCTTTTAACACAACCTGGTTCACTTACTCTCATGCTTGGTTATCAAGGATATTCCAAATTTTATAATTAGGCCCTTAGAGTCTTTTGTAAGATCATTTAAAGCAAGTGTATTATTTGCCATCCAGAGGGGCATGGACAGGCTGGGGATGTGGGACTTGGAGAACCTCATGAGGTTCAACAAGGCCAAGTGCAGGATCCTGCCTGTGGGTCAGGGCAACCACAAGTACCTAAAGGGGCTCCAGGACAGCTAGGGAGGGGAGCCATAGGACGAGGGGGAATGGTTTTAACGTGGAAAAGGGGAGATTGAGATTACAGATGAGGAAGAAGTTCTTTGCTGTGAGGGTGGTGAGACACTGGCCCAGGTTG
>BJBW01002185.1:0-14577 GCA_004320125.1 Scolopax mira | reverse complement strand
GCAGGGGGTGGCACTGGATGGTCTTTAAGGTCCCTTCCAACCCACACCATTCTCTGATTGCTGCTCCGTTGATGGAATCCATAGGAGCACATCTCCTCAGGGATGCTCCTCGCTGACCGCCCTCCCGCTCCCCCGGAGCGAGCCCCGGCGCCACCGCGTGGCCACGTCCCGCCTGTCCCCCGTGTGCGGGGACCGGCGGGGCCGGGGAGCCGCTCGCCCGTGGCCAAGACTCGGGTTCAACCTCTCCGCAATTTGGCAGCCTCAAGAGGCTGGAGGTGGGTGACCCCCACCCGGCAGCATCTCCTCCCCTCGGCTCCTCCCGGGCTGGGGAGGAGGATGCTGGGGCAGAACTGGTGCAAAAATCGGTCTGTTGAAGGGTGTGGAGGTGGAGGGAGGATGAGGTTGGGATGGAGATGCTGCAAATATGTTTAGGGTAGGTGTGTTTCTATTTTTAACCTTTTTTTCCCCCCCATCTTTAGTCTAAACTAGATGGATCCTTGTAGTTACGTAAGGGGAATAGGAGCGTTGTTAGAAGAGATAGATGCTGATAAAGGGGGAAAAAAACCAAAACCAGTTGGTGTCTGCTTGACAGGATTTGGTTACTGGTTTTTGTCGGTCCATCAGTGTTAATGGGACTGGATGCCCACTACCCTCCTGTGCTGCTGGGGTACCGCTGGGACCACAAGAGGCTGCTTCCCAAGGATGCAGGTTTGGGAAATACAATGATTAGCTTTTTCCAGAGTTGTCCTGAGAACCAGGAATTTTCCTCCCTTGCTGCTGTGTTGTTGCAAAATTGAAGCAGCACCAGCCTTGGAAATCAGCAACAGCTTTCTACCATCTCTTGTGAATAACTCCTGTGTTTTCTGGGTTTTGCCCCAATTCAGACAATTCTAAGATTGTTCCCTTGCTGATGTGGCTGTTGGGAACTTTTTTTTTAAAAGTCTTCTGTTTTCTTGAAATAAAAAGGAGGATTTTTCCATCCTCCCCTACATGTGGACATGGTTCTTGTTGAGGTTGGATGGTCACATCTTGCTTTCCAGCAAATCCTTCCCGTCTCTCCCTGCGGGAGCAGCTCTGCCCTGGGGACCCTGGAGTCCAGCCCCCATCCCTGTGGTTCAGTGAAGTTTACACTTGGACACGATGATCTTAAAGGTCTTTTCCAGCCTAAATGAGTCAAAGTTTCCCAACATGTCGAAGGAGCAAAGTGGAGATCTCCCAAGCCTGGTTCTCATTAGGCTTTGTCAGTCCCACGTCACGTTTGTGGTATTGAAAAATAATCACCACGTTATCTCCATGGTCTGTTAAAAAAAAAAAAAAAAGCAGCAGCAACACAACCCCCCAGTTTTTCTGTAAAAGCTGAGAGTTTTGAGGGATTTTGCCTGAGAGAAATAGCTGGGAAGAGACGAGTGGATGCAGTGCTGTGCCTGGGAGGCTGCTCCTGAATGCTCAGCCAGCAAAACTCCCCTCTTCCCGGGGCTGGGCTGCCTTCCCCTGGGGATGCTGAGAGAATGTAGGTCAGAGCCCTGCTGGGTCCGGGAAGCATTAACTCAAGCTTGCCCTCATCTCGGTTGCTCCAATCTTTCCAGGTATTTGCTTTAGGGTTCAGCTTCCCCCTTCCTCTGCTGGATTCTCCGTGATAAAAAGCCTTTAATTGTAATTTATCTGTGGCCGATACAGAGCAATTCTCTGTACAGCTTGGGTTTGGGGTTATTGGCATTGCAATAATTACCCATGTGCACGACACATCGAAAACGGGCCGCTCATTTTTTGAAAAATCTCATTCTTTGCCTTGGCAGTTTTAGTGGGGGATGAGTCTTTTGTGTGATTAACGCTGACTGACTTGCAGGACTTGGGCTATCGCCGCCACAGCAGCTGCTTTTTTCAGCAGAGATAAGAGAAAGCATCTGGGCCAGCTGGGGAGGGTCATGGTACCATACGTAGGGCACGCTGGGAGGCGGCCGTCGTGTGATTACAGAGTATCTGTGACAGCCATCTGCCACTTTTTTTTATTTTATTTGGGGTGTTTTTCTTGTTTTAACTTTCCCAGACTTCTAATTTGATGGCTAAATTCAAGTCCACCCTGAACTCCTTTGGTCAAGTATAAAGCTCATCCAGTAGCATCACTTTGAATTAAATTCATACACAGACTGTAATTAAGCATGGAATTTAGCTTTCTGACTGTTCCTAGATGTTATTAGATTTGTCTTGTGCAGAGAGCAAGCCCCATCCCCCTCTGCCCAGCCTGATTTGCAGCCTCTCCTCACCGATCACCGCCCAAATCACAAACTGTGGTCTTTGGCAAAATCAGGAAAGGGGATTTAGGATTTGCAGATGTGTTTCCCTCAGACTGCACTCTGTCATAGTCTCATCCTCTAACCCAAGATGTTTTAGTATCAATTTGAAAAAAGAAAACATTTAATGAAAATAAAGGCAGCGCGGTTTATTTTTTTCAGTGCAGTGAACATGGTTCTCAGCATTGGAGTATGAGATGATGGAGTGATCAAAGAGGTAAATGTGATGATGGTACAATCAAAATCACTTTAGGCATAGTTTGGATGCTTCATCCACACATGTATGTGAGATATGTATGTATCTAAAATACAGTCTGGGCCCCTTACCACAAAAAAAGCCTTTAAGGTGCTGGAGTGGGTCCAGAGAAAGGCAACAAAGCTTGTGAGGGGCTAATAAGTCTTATGAGGAGAGGCTGAAGGAGCTGGGGGTGTTCAGCCTGGAGGAGGCTGAGGGGAGACCTCGCTCTCTCCAACTCCCTGAAAGGAGGTTGTAGCCCAGGGGGCAGTTGGTCTCTTCTCCCAAGGAACAGGTGATGGGACAAGAGGAAACAGCCTCAAATTGCTCCAAGGGAGGTTCAGATTGGAGATTAGGAAAAATTGTGACATGGAAAGGGTTATTAAGCCTTGGAATGGGCTGCCCAGGGAAGGGGTTGAGGCACCATTGACATGGTGTCTAGAGATATGGTTTAGTGATGGTTTTTATCAGAGTTAGGTTGATGGTTGGACTGGATGATCTTAAAGGTCTCTTCCAACCCAGACAATTCTATGATAATTGGGTCCCAGTGAATGGTGAACAAACAGCTCAGGAAAGGGAAAGCTGTGCCTTACGTTGTACTTGTGCTCTGCAGTGCAACGCTGCTGCAGGATCCACTCTGCCTACAGGCAGCCTGGCTATGTCCGCATCGAGGGGCTGTGAAAACATACTCCGGGTCTAAAAGCATTTTTAAGATTTGAAGTAAAGCAGATTGTCATAATCATGGGTTGTCACTGTGTAAATATATTAACTACTTAAAAGCCACTTTGCCATGGACAGCTGATGGAAAACCAGGATCAATAGCATAATGTGGAACGGGTGTTGTGTGTGACAGCACAATGCAGCGCCCCGGACACCTCACGATTCCTTTGGTGGACTCGTCCCCTGGTCTGCCTTCCTCACCTTCAGATCTCTCTTTATCTGGAAACTTAATGCCTGTCACTACTTAGCATATACCTTTCAGGAGGTGTTACCTGTGCTGGAGCACACTGCTTAGGTGGGTGCTTTGCTAACGCCGTGCTGTTTTAACTACATTTTGGTGGTTCCTAGCTCCTAGTCCTCTCCTCCAGCCTGGTGGCTCCTTGTGCTGCTGGTGTCTGGAGATCCTTCAATGCGCTCTGGAAGCTGCCTGGAATTCCTGGTGGGAACCAGGGTAGATGTTGAGGGATTGCCAGTTAGACCTCAATCCATTTCTAGCACTGTGAAATGCCCTGAGCTGTACTGCTGCTCCAGGAGAACAACGTCTTGCTGGAACAATTTGGAAGTAGCCAGTTTTTCAGTGTAGTTTTTTTTCAGTGAAAACGTTCTCTGCTGCCTGAGCGGCCGCTGAAGATGGCCCTTCCCAGTGTTTACATGCCAGACGCTACCACAAGCGTCTTACCCAGCTCCCCTCCCCTCACGGGGGTGCCAGCACCCCCTGGGCCTTGGCCTTTCCCTCCGTGAAACCCCCGCTAGAAGGAAAACACCCACCGCCGGCTTTTTGTGACTAGTCCAGTTTACTCCCAAATTACCGTTTTTAAGCACCCACGATGGCAGCCGCGACCTGCTTCTTTCCCGTCACCGGGCCGCCTCCAGCTACTCCAGGCCGCACCGGCACCCTTCGCCATGGCGGCTGGTTTCCCTCACGCCCTTCCCCGGGCCCGGTCCCCTCTCAGCACCGGCCCCGAGGCCATGGCGGCCCCTCAGGGTCGCCGCAGCCGTTGGCCCGTGCCCTCCACCCCCGCCCATTCTGCTGTCTTCGGCGCGCCTGAAAGACCCACCGGCCGCCTTATCGCCCCTCCACCTCATTTCGTCCCTTCTCTCCTTTTTCCCACCCCTCGAAGGGCGGTGAGACTCCATTTTATTGACTATCAGCCCCTCTCCGCGCTGTTTGGACTCACCGCGGGGGTTGTTTTGATCAGGCGTTCGCTGCGGGCAGCCCGGCAGTTGCGGGGCAGCGAGAAGGCGGGTCCTTCCCGCCATATAAAGCCACCGCCGCAGTTGGGCCCCAAGCGCCGCCGCCGCCGCCAAGTCCAGTCAGCACCGAGCCGGACGCCACCGCCTCCTCACGGTGAGGCCTGCGAGCTCGGGGGAGGCCGCCCGGTGGGGCCGGGGATAGGGCCTTGAGGGCGGTGGCGGTGGGGCCGGGTTGGACGGTGGAACCGAGCTGGGCCGCGGGGCCCGCTCGGCTCGGTGGGCCCCGCGGCCCAGCCCGGCCCCCCCCCCCCGGCGAGGGCGGTCGGGGCTCCCCCGTGGTGGTCGCTGAGGGGGGAGGCCGAGGTGTGAGCCCTGCGTAACGCGGTGCTGAACGCTCGTGGGAGGTTGGTGTGTGCGAGGAGGCGGCGTTCACAGGCTCTGATAAATAAATCAGCCTTTAAGATAAATAAAGCTAAGTCAAATTTGTCTTCTCCGGCTGCTGGGCTGCTCCGGGGCACTCTGAGAGTCTCCTCGTAGCGAGGGGGGAGCTCTGGAGTAAGCAGAACGGCTCAGGTGTGACTCTTATTTAATAAATGTGGCGTTGTAGGGGGTGACAGGGAGGAGCGGAGGAGGAAGGAGCGGGCATCCATCCGGAGTAGCTCGGGGAGGGCATGGAGTTGCCTGGGAGCGCTGGGTGAGATGGCTGAGCTCTGCGTTTCAGGCTTCTGCATGCAAATTACCGTTGTAATTCAGGTTTGCCTTTTGAACAGCTCCCGACCTGTTCCCCTGTCGTCGAATAGAGCTTTCAAGACTGGTCTGCTTAGTCACCCGGTTGTGTTGCTATTCGAGGCCTGTCTATTTCCAGAGCTGTATTGCAGTTTGCTAAAAATGACTTTTTTGCTTTTCCTTCCAGGAGGCTGGCCTAAAAATAAAATATCGAGATTTCATCTAAATTTCGTTATCAGGGATAAGGCAGCAGGTTAACTTTGTTCTACCCGATTCAGGCTCTTAACAGTGACCTAAAGGTCTTGATACAAGTGGGTTTGGGTGATAGAAGGGTCTCGGTGCAAATGTTCTCCCAGCAGCATCCTTGTCACCGTGGCTGCCTTGTGCAGCATTATGTAATGGGAAGCACAAGCACAGGAAGGCTGGCATCTGAAGCAGGGTTTGTTCTTGAGTGTTCTCAGGCAGTCACTGCAAGAACAGATGCATTCAATCAGCAACGTATGCCTAGATGATTTCTGATTTTTCTTCCCCAAAGCATCACTCAAACTACAAACTCAGAATTGTATTTTTAATCTGAACTTTATTCTTCTCTGTGTGTGTGTATATATATCTGTTTGTATCTTTGGAACAATCATGACTGTGTCCTTCCAGAACACCCATCTTAATTAGAAGTAGTGCTGTCATATAGGGTTACATTACTGTGTAAACATTAACTAGTTACTGGCTCTGCCAAATGGAAATTAAAGCAATGAGGACCTCAAGCTGGTGTGAGCAGCTTAACGTGCTTTGGCTGGTGCCCATTGGACTGGGTTTGTTGCAGTACTGTCAGGCTCAGCTGTGCTGATGAGCCACAGGAGGTGTTCAGAAAAGCATAATGTAAGTTTTGCTGAAAGTGGTCCAGCTGATTCAGTTTTGGTAGTTGAAATACTACTGCTAAGAAGTAGCATATGTAGCTCTTCAGTTTGATGGGGGGAGAACACTTGAAAATCAATTGAAATAATTTTGAAATTCTTTGCTTCTAGAGCTCTCTTCACAGCACCTTGCAGGCTGTACTTGCAAATGCATGATTTAGAGATCTTTAAGTAGGTAACTTGAAAAAAACGAAACTGTTGCAATGGTCTGCTGCTAACAAATATTTTGAGTGTTGAAGGAACTCGTTATAACAAATCCTGCTAGTTTGTTGATAACTGCCTGGACACATAAGTCTTATAAATCAGTTATGTTCATCGTGTCCTTCAAGTGCAGTGATACCCAAACAGACTTCATGTGTATTTTCAGGTGGAAGTTGTGACCTAATAGTTGCTGTAGCAAGTGCTTTACTTCTGGGTTTGAGTTATTTAATAGCTCGAAAGATGCATTCTTATAAAGTTTGGCTGTTTTTCTGCGAGTAATGTCTTTGAAGCCTGCTGCCTTTATTGTAGGTCTTATCACAGTTTGTTTGAAAAACTTTGTTAAAATGCATAGTCATCTTAGTCTTTCCTAATGTGAACAAAGTGCTGATCTAACTTCCTACTGTGTAAGAGTAGTATTGAGTGCTGAAAGCCTTCCTCATAGCAGTGTATGAGGTGTGTTTTTTTTTTCTTAAGTCTCTTCAGAAAACCAACCGCTTTTCTGAAGAAAAGCCTTTGATCCTGAGTAATCTGGTCTGTTTGAATGTTTGGAGGGAGGGAGACTGGACTAGACTCTGCCTAGAGGGGTTCCTTCCAGCCTCAGTGTTGTGATTTTTCTCCCAGAGGCTATAATTTGAAAAAATGCTTTTTGAGATCTGACTCCATTCGAGTAGTCAAAATGAGTAGGAATTGTTTGGATTTGAAGACAAAAAAGAAAAAGGTAAGCATGCATATTGACCAAGAAGTACCCAAGTACCCTATAATCTGTGCTTCCAGATGAAATGAAAAAAGTTATCTTCCCTTAACTTGGTGTTAGGCTATTAATCTTCCATCAGTCATTGTTTCTTAAGAATGAGGATTAATTAATTTAAGTCTGATTCGAGCAGTGAATAACCCAGTGCCACTCAAAGCATGCTCAGATTATCTGCAGTTGGTAAGAAGCAATATAAACAGTAAAGGGTAATATACATCTCAGTCAGCTAAACTTGTAACATTTACCAAATATTGTGTGGAAATAACAGTCCTTCTCTTGTAGATGCCTTCGATTAAACTGCAGAGTTCGGATGGAGAAATCTTTGAAGTTGATGTTGAAATTGCAAAACAGTCTGTAACTATAAAGACTATGCTGGAAGGTAAGAGCCAGAAGCCTCGTGGGTGACCACCTCATGCAGAGATAGAAGGTGCTCAAGGAAGCCTCTTGAGCAGGAATTGTGAGCAAAGGAGCCAAACTGATGTTGTGCTGAAAGGGGTTCCCCCCGGCCTGTGAAGCAGCTTGCTGTCATGTGTCAGAACAGCTGGAACGATTCCTGGTGTAGCTGAAACTGTTTTGAGGTGGATGTGTTCTTGCAAAAAGCTTAAAAGTTCAGTCTTTGTGTTATAAGCACTTCCAGGGAGGCTAGTAAAATATCAGTGCCCCACTGCCTTGCCTGCAGCCCCCTTCAGTTTTGTAAAAGTTAAGCAAACAAAACAGCTAATAATAATAAAATCTTAAGTTTATTTAATCGTACAAACCAGGCTTACAATGTAAACATCTTTTAAATGGGCTGGGAGATCATAAACTGATGCAATAAAGAAAGAGCTTCGGTGTAACCTATATTGTGAGCTTATGGATGCAGTTAAATTATTTGGGATAAATACTTGGTTCTGATCTCCTGCTGACATAAATTTGAAACAAAAGAACCCGTGGTGGGGGAGGGGAAATGTGCCAGATGGCTGGGATACAGAGCGAACTGTGTCTAATCCCTCCACTGCAAATCCTCATTGTTTACTGCTGTGTTTTTTCCAGTTTTTGGGTGTATTCATGAATTAACTTAGAGGGGAAAGAAAAGTCTTTGTGTAGATGTAGTGAAAATGCTGTTCTTGTGTATAAATCTCTCTGGTTGTGACACCTTATACCTAAGAATAACAAAAATAAGGTTGAAATAATCTATGTGTTGAATGCTTTCATTCTGTTAATGAGATGCTGTTGAACATGACCAGTAACATGAGCAGGAAACAGCACGTGGTGGGAATACATTGGGGAGCCCAGTTCTTCTCAGTTTTCTCTCACAGAAGCTGTGTCACTACTGGTGTTTAGTGACACTCAGGTGTTGGTGAAAGGGAAGTTACACGTGGTGAGTGTTGTAAGATAAGTAACACAAACCAGTCTCACTAATCTGGGTGAGAACCAGTCTACTGGGACAGATGAAAAGCCTTTGCAGCCCAGCTTGGTAAGCATCAGTAATAAACTATATTTTGGGTGCTGGAGCAGAATGGTGGGGTTGTGTCAAGCATTGTGGGACCACCAATAAAGTATCAATTTGCTGATAACAGGTGAAATTGCTGTTTTGGAGTTGGAAGGCACAAGTTGAACGGAGTTGACCAAGTTTGGGATACTGCTTGAATTATTTCCCTGTGCCAACAGTTTTGGGGTGGATTACACTAGTATCTGCCACCGTGTTCAAAGTACACACTTGAAGTTTCCAGTGCCCTTTAATGTCAGTATTTTAGTTCCTAGATCTATGAAGTCAGTTATTCTAAACAAGTTGTACTAATTAACATCTCCCAAATAACAACAGTAGTTGACTTGCTGAAACACAGAAGTACATGCTGTTTTAATTTTGCACATATTTGATCAGTGATGATGGAGTGACAGTCATCTCCTCTTAAATATGAAGTTTCTTGGTGGTGTAGAATTGGCTCATCTGTGCATAAAGGGAGTGAAAGTCTGTGTAGTTAGTTGCAAAACTAATTAAAAGATGTTAATATTTGACAGCTGGGGTGTCATCCAACTGTTAGCATTCGTGTACTAAAAAATTGCATATTATCTAATCAAAGATGGATGATGAAGGTGACCATTGGTTAAGTAGTCACTCATTGGAGCAGGACTTGCTAGTTCAGTAGGTCCAAGTTCTTATTAAATAATAAAATAAATGGGAAATCTCAGAACACCTTGGTTTAACTTGTGGACTGAACTGTTGTGAATAGTAGAATTACATTAGTATTTGTCTTATTCTTCAACATATATTCTTCCCACTGAACTAGCAAGTCCTGCTCCAATGAGTGACTACTTAACCAATGGTTTGTTGATGCCATCATTTGATGAGCCAGCCTTATTAGCCACTTAGCCCAAACTTGACATAACCTAGGATGAATAATGCAGCTGTGGCTCTGCAAAGCCTTGTTGAAACATTCTAAAAGCTTCTGACTCTACTAGTTAGAGATCCTTTGCTACCAGTCCATCCAGCAGTTGTTAAAAAAGTGGAGAAGTGGTGAGGCAGCACAGTTCAGAAAAGAGTAAATGTTTTTCCCTGTCAATTGCTGAGTCATCTTTCCCTTTTTAGATTTGGGAATGGATGATGAAGGTGACGATGACCCAGTCCCTCTTCCAAATGTTAATGCAGCCATCTTAAAAAAGGTAAGATTCTGAAAGTGGTAGTGTTGTGTGGCAGTAATGAAATAGGGAATTTGTGTTACAGTTGGATATTATAAACTGCTGTATTCAAGATACTTTTCACGTGCAGTTTGGGGTGTAGGCATCTGGGGTATCTGGCTGCTACACTGATGAAGAGACACATGGTAATAAACCATGATTATTGTTGGGTCAAGTGAGAAAAGCCAGAAAAAAATAAGTGTGTTGCTGTCTTCTAAGATGTTTTTTGCTTTGAAGTAGAAAATGTTGTGCCAAAATAAGTGCTGTGACTGTTTTGGGGTAAATACAGGGTTAGGACTTATTTCCTGGCGAATATACACATAAATAGCTTCAAGCTGATGAAGTCTCTCAGTTTGGCAAAATGGACCAGGATTTTACTTGCAGTAGATCCCTGTTCCTCTAATTGTCTGTGTGATGAGATGGTGGTGTTTTAAAATAAAGAAATAAATGCAAATTTAGGAGCATGCAAACTTTTGGCAGGTGAACTTTGTGCTGTGGTGGATGTGTCCTACTGGTAGCTATGACCACTCTGTGCTCTTCCCCCATGTAGCGTTCTGCTGAACAAGAATGATATTTCTGCAAATGATTAAATTTCTGTATTTCTGCAAAGATTAAATGGCACAAAATGAGGTTTAGATTTCCTTTTGCATGGTCTTAAGTGTGTTAACTTTGCAACACCAGCAGCTGGCTTTTAAGAGTTTAAGTAATTAACTAGCTCCTGTCTCAGATGACACTCTTGAAGACTGTTGTACTTTGGGATTGGGGATCAGTTGTTCAGAGATGAAAATATTGGTTAGTGGAGGTGATCATGCAGGATTGTAATATTAATCTAGTTGGGACCTAATGGGAGAATCATTTGGATAAAACTTCAATATCACCTCCCTAATTAGGTGATTCAGTGGTGCACCCATCACAAGGATGATCCACCTCCTCCTGAGGATGATGAGAACAAAGAAAAAAGAACAGATGACATCCCTGTGTGGGATCAGGAGTTTCTGAAAGTAGACCAAGGAACGCTTTTTGAACTCATCCTGGTAAGTTCAAGTGGAGTAAAGGTGATGTCTGAAGTGCCCTCTGTTAGTGCACTTTATAAATAAAATCTTTATGCTTCTTGAAAAATGTCTTTGTGGTGGGGGATGTGGGAGGAGGGCAGGTACTTCTGGCAGCTACTGGCTTTTAGCTGGAAGCTTCTCAAAGCATAGATGATTTGTTTGCCGATACAGTATTCTATAATTTCAGTGTAAGCACAACTTTGGTAGCACATCTACAGGGGCAGGATATTGATATGGAAGCTTTACATTTGGAAACTCTTCTACAGGCTGCAAATTACTTGGACATCAAAGGTTTGCTTGATGTCACGTGCAAGACAGTTGCAAATATGATCAAGGGGAAAACTCCAGAAGAAATTCGCAAGACATTCAATATTAAGAATGACTTCACTGAGGAGGAAGAAGCACAGGTACTTGACCTGGGTTTAATTTTAATTTAGTTGGCTTTTTGTGATGAATTAGTGTATGGCACTTCATAATTTAATGCGTGATGCAACAGATTTGTTAAGAGTAAATGTAAATGATGCATCAGCCCCTCATAATTGGGTTGCAATTGGTAGAAGTCCTTTCAGTACCTACAGTGCTTGCAGCCCATGACCCAAAAAGGTCAAACCAAAGCATATTTCTGGTAAAAATAAAACCCAACCAAACAAAACCCCACAAACATGTAGGATTGTTTGTGGTAACCTTAGTTTGCTGTTTTGGAGCTGTGGTAAAAGTGCTGAAGATGCATTTCTGCATGTGGCTAGAAAAGTGAGATGCTTGGATTCTCATCTTTAAGTAATGAGCTCATCGATCTTAGAACTTGAAAACAGCAAACCAACTGCAAAATGGGAGAGTGGGGAAGGATCAGAACAAGATGCCTCGTTTAAATACAAAGGAACTGAATTGTTCACTCAGGTTTGTCTTCAGTGTAATGTCAGGAACCAAGGAATTTACAGAATCACAGAATGATTAGAAGGGACCTCTGGGGATCATCTCGTCCACCCCCCCCTGCCAGAGCAGGTCCCACAGGAACGTGTCCATGAGGGTTTGAATGTCTCCAGAGATTCCACCACCTCCCTGGGCAGCCTCTTCCAGGGCTCTGCCACCCTCAAAGTGAAGAAGTTCCTTCTCATGTTGAGGTGGAACTTCCTATGTTCAGGTTTGTGCCCGTTTCCTCTTGTCCTGTCCCTGGGCACCACTGAAAAAAGACCATCCCCATCCTCCCGACACCCACCCTTGAAGTATTTATAGGTGTTGATCAGATCCTCCCTCAGTCGTCTTTTCTCCAGACTAAAAAGACCCTAAGAGAGCCCAATTTAAATCAAATCTAGGCATGAGAACTATATTTCTTGGTGTATAGCGATACAGAGTTTAGCTTGGAAGATGACTTTTGAATTGCAAACCCTGCATAAAAAAATTAAAGCTGCTTCCAAATTTATGCCTTCCTGCAATAAGCAATCCTGAACGCTTACGGGAATTAACAGCTGACTGTTGGAAGTTCACTGCACCATCTTAATAATTAAAATGTTGTTTGTAGGTACGTAAAGAGAACCAATGGTGTGAAGAGAAGTGAAGTTTTGTGCCTGACACTTGAACACTGTAAGGATTGTTCCAAATACTAGTTGCACTGCTCTGTTCATAATTGTTAATATTAGACAAATGCAGCAGCAAATGAAGTTGTGTTAGCAGGATATCGTTCCCTTTGCATGTGTAGTGGGGTTTTTTTTTTTGGTACAAATTTAAATCCTTTGAGTTTTTACTAGTGTAATTGGATGTCTTTTTACTTTACTCTGCAATGAATAAAACTGAACTAAGTGTGGATTCTGTATGGAAAGTAACACTTAAGGTTATCATTTTCATTACACTTTTAAACCCTTTGAGTCCAGTTACAATGCTAAGGATTGACTCCATTGTAAATAAAACCACCTGTGACTTCTTCCTCAAGAAAAACAAGACACTTTGAGTTTACAGGGTATTGGTAGCTTCAGAAAGACAAACTAGAATGTGTCTTGGGGAACTAGGTAAAGTGTGAAAAGTTACTGGATTTCTTCCAAATACAGTGTGGGGAAAATTTAGTGTTACTTAAAGCTATGTAACTTTCAAGATGGCTTTTTGTCCTGCATTAAAAAAAAAAGAAGAAAAAAAAAATTGACCACTTTCTTGTCTTGTTAGTATTGCTTTCTAGACTAGTGGAAGATGTGATCTAGAACTAAGCAAGCTCCTGGCAGTTAAATTTGAATCGTTCAACCATGTCTTGAAGACCTGCCTCTAGTTGGTAGCAAAAGTGTGTTGCTTTATGCACAGGATGGGTGTGTTTTTATATGTTACTTTTAAAGTGGAATCCAGGTTTGACCAAAAAATGACTGACATTACCAAAGTTAATATTATTGACCTGTGCATGCCATTAGTGGCTTGTTTTTTAGGCAGTTTTAAACAACCCTTGTGCCGTAGCTCTTTAAAACATGGTTTTGTGTGTCCACAGGAAATCTTACGCCTCTGTACGTGATACTTCAGCTTGTAGAGACTTAATTATTGCATACAAAGCTAATGCAATATCAAGCTTAACTTCTTTGGACAAAGCCACTTGCAACTAGTTGAACAGTAACTGGTTTTCTGATTTTTATTTTTTTTTTTTACAGTTCCCTTATAGGGAGTAGGGGGTGGTTGTGTGGTAGATCTTTGAGGTGTGCTCTTAGCTTGTATTGCATTCCATTCTCTGTATAAACCTTAGAGTAGAACGAACCTTAATAAACATACTTCTCTCACTTTAAATATCAGTGTTTCACTTCTGAATTAATAAAGGGCTTTTAAACTTTGGTTTGCAACTGGTTCTAGTTATTTCAGACTAGACAATCTCACTGTCACTTAGCAGTGATAATAGCAGCAGTTAATTGAAATAAAACAGATGTAAAGATTTTGACATGGCAGGCAAGGTCTCAAATTAAGTTGAAAATTAAGAAAGAAGCAATCTGGATGGTTTGTATTTTTTGATGGCTTACTAGCTTTTAGGTAATCTTTGATGTAACTGCTAATGTAAGTGTTCCAGGACACATGAGGCTCATCCTTGGAGTGCTGTGCTGCTAATGGAGAAGCCTGTGCTGTCATTGTGTTTAATATAAAATAAATACATAAATTCCTTTAGGTGCTTGTCATGGGACTGGGATATGTGTTTTGGAGCTGCTGCCTCGGGTGCTGCAGGATGAGGAAGAAACAAAGCCATGGAGCTTGTCTTCCTCATCACCTTATTTCTGCTTTGTCACAGCTGCCTAATACACACCCGTGACCCTGTGGTGAGACTTGCTAATTAGTAGAAATCATTACAGCTTGCCTAAAACATAACCCTGGGCGGGCAGATGCTGTAATGGTGGAGCAGCTAATGCTGAAGCTCTGGGGTAGTACCAGTTGGCTGGTGATACTGGTGCAGGTGTGGAGGTCTAGATTGTAGCATGTGAAGAAAGAGCTAGTCTGGGTGCTTTTTACCTATGTAATTTAACATATATTTAAAAGCTATTTATATTTAAAAGCTTTTTCTATTTTAATATATTTTTTAATACTCTTAGTAGTCTTGGTAGTCAGGAAATTTTTGAAAGGGGGAGAAACTGTCCATGTTCCCACTGTTAAACTCTGTGCTGTTTGACTTGTATGATACTGCCTTAACCTGTTTTTTTAAATTATTATTAAAAAAAGGTCATGGAATGCCCAGGGATGGCTCTTCTTGGCTACAATGATTATGTGTGGGGCAGGGAGAGGGAAGGCAAGGGGTCTGTGGTGGTAGAAAGTTTCTTTTCTTAATCTTGGTTTACTGTTTCAGTTTTACCCACTGAAAACTATTAGAAATTATTGTAAAAACTATTTA